>CM075779.1:31539846-31544846 GCA_037974665.1 Ehretia macrophylla | reverse complement strand
TATTCCACTAACAATATTCTAATCCTAATTCAAATTCTCTACAAAATCTACTAACAATAAACAATTCTTTCTACACAAACACCTAAACATTCTTTATTTTTTATTCACACCTAAAACCAATGCACCTCAAATTCTACATTTATTATAATCCATAATATACTCACATGAATCTGAAAATTCAGAATTTTCCATGCTAATTTCGGCCATATCAAGGTCTTTGAGCAAGCTTGAACAAAAAATATTCTATCATAAACATTTTATGACACACACAAAACACAATGCATAAAATAATGCTCAAACACCCTACCCAATGCCTCACTTTCTTGGCCCTTTCACCACACATGCTAAAACAATTCAATTGTGCATTAGATGACTCACAAAAATCAGATTTGTAAGGCTCAAGGCTGACACACACACACAAGCTACACTCAACATGCTTCAAACATCAATTTTCTCTCAAAACTCTCTCATTCTCTCTCCTTCTCTCTCATTTTCGACCATGGCAGCCCTTTGAGCTCCCAAGACTCCTAACAACTCTCAAGGACACTCTAATACTCTCTCAAGCTCAGCCATAGCAAGCACAAGCAAGCAAGAAGCAAGAAAATCTCACACGAAGCTCACAAAACTCTCTGTCTCGGCCATAGGTAAGTTTTGATAGTTTTCTTCAATTTCTTTTGGTTTCACACACATGTACACCTTCTTCACATGCTAACTAAGCTAGGATTTAAGGAAAGCCAAGCCACCACTCGGCCAAAGCAAGGAAAGAGGGCCTTTTGTGCATTTTCAAGAGCATTTGTGCATCTTCATCTATCAATTTGCTAAGGTGAGGGTTAAACTCTTTTAAAAGCTCTCAAAACTCACATGCATGCTCTTATATGGCTATCTTTACCTCTTTAATTATTGTATATGTGTGTATATGAGCCTATCTACTCATGCATGGCATGATAATGGCTAGAAACTTGAAGATATGTAAACACGTTTTTGCTGGCAGATTACTGACTTTGTAGAACAAAGTGCTTTTGGCTTAGTACACATTGCTAAAAATGCATGCAAATTGGAAGGTCACTATTTTTGTCAGTTCTGAACATTTTTTGTATAAATAGGCCAAGGCCAATGTTGATTATAAGACCTCCAAAATGTCCAAATATCGAAAGGTGTCTAAATCTGGAAAACTTGGAAATATGAAGTAGGTTTCTGGCAGCTTTCTAACCTTGTAGAACGAAATAGTTTTGGCCTAGTAAATGATGTCTAAAATGCATAAAATTTAATATCACACTAGATTGGTCAGTTCTGAACATATTTTGGAGAAATAGGCTAAGGCTAATTTTGCGTTTAAAGGCCTCAAAAGTAGCAAATATCGAAATGTATACGAATCTGGACAGTTTTGTGTAGTCTCACGGTTTTGGCCATTACTCCTAAATCCGAACTCCAAATGCTGCGAGGTTTGTTTATAGATTTAAACCACTCATTAATATTCAATTTGACATTTGGTTCACTGAATTTGGAGATTATTTGCTTGGCTAATTGAATGTGGAAAAACAGACCATTGCAGTAAGGTTTTTGCTTGGTAATATGCTTTGAATCATGTGGTAACTTTACTTGTGGTATTGAATGCTTGGGATTATGGAAATTAGAAGTTGTGTGGGCTGTTGTGGTTGGTTGAGGTTGCTTAATTTGGTTGATGCATGGCTTGGATTCTTTAATTGATGAATGGTTTGCTTAATCGCATGTGTAAGCACGGAATTGAGGCCCTATCGCTTATGACTACTTGCTAAGAGATGATCCTATGGTTAAATGTGTTCAATTGTGTGGTTAATAGGATGCCCATACTTGTCCTTAGAGCTCTAAATATGATTCCCAATGATTGCATGTTGATAAGTGAACTATTCTTGCACCCAGTTTTGTGTAAGTGTCGTTGCACACTTATATGATATCAACACTTGATATATGAACCCGAAATGAGTTATATAACTTGTTTTATATGAAGTTACTTGGCTGCCTGTTAAATGATCATAAGCTTCTAAGTGTTTTACAAAGTGAATATACATGTCAAGCATGCCTTGTATGTTTACTTATCGATATGTGATCTTATAATTGCTCGGAGGCAACCTACTTTGTTGACCTCCTAATGTGAATTGTTAAAAGATATTCAATGGCTTATTTGAACATGATTACTTGGCTGCCCGTGAAAGTTTATTTGCTTTCACATGGATATATGAAATGATTATATGTTCTTACAATGCCTTATATGCCAATATGTCAAAATGTGATCATATACTTGCTTGGAGGCAACCTACTTTGTTGACCTCCTAATGTGAAATGTTAAATGACATAAATGGGCATTGCATACAAGGTTGCAACCTTTCATTGTGGCATGGTAGCATTTCACGAACGCCGGGCGGCATAGGGCTTGCCGGTGCTCCCGTGACTACCATGGTCCAATTCCCTCTCTCACTTGGCATTCCACTCTCGGAGAGTTGGGTCGTAGATTTGGTGTACATTCGGAGTACACCCATTTGGAGTGATAAGTGGATGATTGATGCCGGCTACAACAGTGGTTATTGGAAATGAACTTGAAAGCAAAAGCGTAATGTATCACTTGAGCGGCAGGAACTAAGTGCTATGCGGGGCAAAGTGCTACACCCAAAAGTGGTAGGAGCTACATCTTGAGCCCGTAGGAGTCACCTCTAGAGTCCTGTACGTATCAAAATGTATCCTTTTTACTATGTGTTTAAGTACTCTCGCTTGGTTCCTAGAGGACCTCGGGGAGGAAAGACGGGTAAATATGTTCATTTATATTTATGTTATGTTATGAACTTACTTATTTCATATGACATGTTTTCAAAAGGGTTTTTCATAAGAGTAATCAAAAAAGAGTTTTTAAAATGTTATCTCTTGTTCCCCCTCGCAAAGTTCATAAGGACTCACCCTCTTTTATCATCACAGTTGAAGAAGATTTGAAACAGGTACCCGAAGAGAATGTGCCTGTTGATGATTCCTTGAAATGATTACGTGCTTTATGTGCCTTGCTTGACAGTGGCTATTTTGTGAACGTTGCGTTTGCTTTGAAGACTACTTATTTTGTTGATGTAAATGACCTCGTTGTAATTTGGGTCTAATTTTGGCTTGTACTAATTATAACTAGACGAACACTATAATTGGTCATTTTGCTATCACTATTTTGATTTAGTAACTATCATAGGCAACTGAAGCATTAAGTGAAAGATCAAATAAATGAATCTATCTAATCTTACCCAGGTACTTACTCATAGGCTACAGGATAACAGGTACTCGCGTAAAAGGGATTGACAAATAAACGGAACATAGTTATCTTGTTAGGCTTGTTAATCAAATGAGACTTTCGAGTTAGATCAATAGGCATATCGGTTGATGATAAATTGGGGTCTTAGTTGAAATCAAATCAATGATTGAAAGTTTTTGAGGCGTTTTAGAAAATAGGTCAAACCAAAGGTCTTAAATACAGCCGTTATGCCACCGGTTTTCTGAAGAAAAGAAACTTTTGGAGTTCTAGGCTAACGATTAAGCATTAATCATAGTCAAATGGTTAAGGACGTAAAATAACAATGATGATTTAGGTCACACCTTAGTCTAGCCTCTATAGGTTGGGTTGGGGGCGTGACACCTATATTAGAATGGTATCAGAGCTTAGTTTACTAACTAGGCATTAGTCGGGTTCAACTCTTGGACCATGGGTAGAAGCCCTAAGATAATTATGATGTCTTTTTTATATGTATTAATGTATACTAATGTGCTTTAATTGCTTTGAGAATTGAATATTATGTGCCTTTGTGGACTATATGTATTATGTGTCATGCACACCGACACGTTAGTGCCCTCAATAATGCATGCATGCTTTTATACTCCTTCCTTGATACATGTGCATGTTATATAACCATGAATGACTGTTTATACACATAGATAGTTAGGATTAGGACTTTTAGGGAAGTAAATTTAGGTAGGAAGAACGAAAAGGCTCGGTTAGAGATTTCTCGCATCTTCACAGGTACTCGATGGATCGTATGTATTATTGGATATGCATATATAAAATGTGTAGCACAAGTATAATTGTTGAGGTGAAGTTATCTCCTTATCTTTGGAATACCCATACCTGTGATTATGTTATCAATTTTATAGCTATAGAGTTATTGATTCCGTTAAATCATTCTTCTAATTGTGGTTCAAGTATAAAGGTTAATGACATACAACTTTCTTTAAGACATAAGAGGATATTGTTGGACATGTGGAGTAGTACATATATATTCATATGCTTATAATGGAAGTTTGACTTAGAAGTTGCTTTTGAATCAAATTCTTATATCTTAAATTGGTGTAATAGACTATTTAAATGACTGAATCCTTACTTGATTGGAATTAATCATTGATGATTCTTTAGTATAACAAGATATAGGGATGTTGGAATCAAGGAATTCATGTAGCTAGAACTTGTGTTCGGAAGACTACACCTAAAATTTTGGGTCGATTAGAATTGTAAGGTATTGAATTATGCATTAGATGACTAACGTTGCTAAAGGTCCTAAGTTGGATATTGGTGTTATTAAGAATCATGGTATTAATTTGGTGCCCCTCGGATTTAGTTGTGATTATGCAAAGTAAGTCATTCTACACACTCGTTATTTGGATACCCTAGAGGATGTTAGGAAGTATATATCCCTAAGTAATACCAATGGATCTAGTATATAAACCATGGCAATGAGATTAAAGCATCCGACTGCAAAGTGGAGTCGTCAGGGTATGATTAGTAATCCTAAATAGCTAATAGTGAGTATGTATGATGCTTCATGGTAAACCCTAGGACCTAAGGTCAATGAGTCTTGATGCTCTTAGCTAGTTGAACAATGAGGAGAATAAGATTTCATATAGTTAAGTTGGAGACGGATTAGAGTCATGATGACCCAAAAGACTTCTATTAGACAACGATATTTATGTGCACCGTTTTATGTCTAGAAACTAGCGGTTGG
>CM075779.1:31527346-31534846 GCA_037974665.1 Ehretia macrophylla | reverse complement strand
TGCCATATGTGCTAGGCGATTCGCGCATCAAGCATGCCCCCCACCGTCTCCCTGTATGCACCTGTATGCTCGGAATGGGACAAGCAAACTACCTTCCTGCCCATATAGTGCATGGCTCGCCATGACACTAGACCACGTCCGTCGCATTACGACTCATCGAGGACCATGGCGTCGTGTGCTAGGCGATTCGCAAATCGCACAGGCGCATCGGAACCAACCGGGGGACGGCTTCAAGGCCGCATGGTGCTTGGATCGCCACAACATTGAAGCATCAGCAATCGTCTCATCGCAATGCTCACGTCATTGCTTAATGAAAGCCAATGCCACATGTGCTAAGCAGTGCGTGCTCGGCCAGGCCGCACGTCGTAAGCTTAAAGGGCTACTTTGCGGTGCCCGACCATGTACCGATTGCACGCAACTGAGGTACCAACCGAAAGCGGACTTCCTGCCCATGCGGTGCTTGGATCGCCACGACACTAGACCACGTCTGTTGCATTACGACACAGCTAGGACCATGTCATCGTGTGCTAGGCAATTCGCGCATCGCGCAGGCCAGTGGGAACACACCTTGGGATGACTTTGAGGCAGCATGGTGCTTGGATCGCCACAACATTGAAACTCTAGCCATCGTCTCATCGCAACACTCATGTCGTCACTTAACAAAAGCCAAGGCTGCATGCTAGGTGATTCGCACATCACGCAGTCCCCCACCGTCCCCCTATATGCACCCACATGCACGGAACGGGACAAGCAATCTTCCTGCCCACGCAGTGCTTGGATCGCTATGACACTAGACCACGTCCGTCGCATTATGACTCATCAAGGACCATGGCGTCGTGTGCTAGGCAATTCGCACATCACACAGGTGCATCAGAACCAACTAGGGGACGGTTTCAAGGCTGCATAGTGCTTCGATCTCCACGACATTGAAGCATCAGCAATCGTCTCATCGCAATGCTCACGTCGTTGCTTAATGAAAGCCAATGCCACATGTGATAGGCGATTCGCGCATCACGCATGCCCCCCACTGTCCCCTTGTATGCACCCGTATGCACGGAATGGGACAAGAAAACTACATTCCTGCCCACGCGGTGCTTGGATCGCCACGACATTAGACCACATCCGTCGCATTACGACTCAACGAGGACCATAGCGTCGTGTGCTAGGCGATTAGCGCATCGCACAGGCCTGTTGGAACCAACCGGGGGACGGCTTCATGGCCGCATGGTGCTTGGATTGCCACGGCATTGAAGCATCAACAATCGTCTCATCGCAACGCTCGCGTCTTTGCTTAACGAAAGTCAATGCCACATGTGCTAGGCGATTCGCGCATCACGCTTTCCCCCATCGTCCCCTAAGAGCTACCCAAGCCTATGCAGTGCTTGGATCGCCATGACACTAGACCATGGCTGCGTGCATCCACTCGGCAACGGCCATGGCTTCGTGTGCTAGGCGATTCACGCATCGCGCAGGCCCAACGACACGTCGGGGGATGGGAATGTCCCCCAACGTGTACCTAGCCGGCGGCACGGGGATGGCTAGTTTTGTGCTTGGGTAACCACTCGCCCCCTCATTAGCCATCCCAATGACGTCAACAGTGTTGCGGCACCAAGATGGATAATGAGGGGCTAGGGAAGCCACCACATTCCTCATTTGCCATCCTGGTGCTGCGTAGAGGGACATGCCGGGGGACGCGGGGCACGGCCCCAACGCACGGGTATGCAATGCAATACCTCGGCGTGATTCACTCGGTAGGCATTCCCGCCCACAATATAGCCCACAATGTGCCACGAAGTGCCCACAACGTCCCCCCGCATGGACCTCGACCACGGGGCTTGACACCACATACCCCCCTATAGTACATTTAGATGCAAAAACCAAGTGACAGTAGTAGCGTACATTTTGCCAAAGATTCATAATTGGTGTTTTACATTATAAAAGGCCCCATATGGCATGATCTTCATACCCAACTTGTTCCTTATTGATAGCATATGATATCCAAATGCTTCAAAATAATTTTTTTCGAAAAAATATTTTTTAATATTTAGTTATTGTGAAAAATAGGAAAAAATCAGAAAAAATAGTAGAAAATTCAGAAAAATTTATATCAATTCATACAATACTTTGTTAAATGATATTCAAAAATATTTTTTTTGGAAAATTAATTTTTAAAATTTAAAAATTACGAAAAATGGGAAAAATCAGAAAAAATACTAGAAAATTCAGGAAAATTTATATTAATTCATAAATTAATTTGTTTACATGATATTTGGCATTAAATTTTTTTTGGATGGATTGGGAAACCAATTAATCTATTTCACCTAACAAATTTGATGAACTGTTTGTCGAACAAGGCAAAGGTTAAGACTACTTCATAGATTCGGAAACCACTTGTAAAAAGATATCATTGTCCACATTCGTGTTATAATACATTCTGCATGCCCAATACCCCCGAATGCTTAACATTGCTCATTGTGCCCAGCGTTGTCACGCCCCAACCCGGCCTATAAGGTTAGACTAGGGTGTGACCTAAACGTTCAGGACATGACACATGCTTAACAGTTTATGAAGATTTAACACTTATCGTTTTGGTCTAAACTCCAAGTTTTTCCAGAAAACTAGTAGCATAACGGTTGTAATTGGGCTCCTTGGTTTGGCCTAATTCTCTAAACGCCTCAAAGTTTACTATCTCAATTTCATTTCTAACTAAGATTGCTATTTATCATCAATTGAAACGCCTATTGGTTATCTTGATGTCTCGTTTGATTTATAACCTAGCATGATACTATGTCTCATTTGTTTGTTTATCCTCGTTACAAAAGTTCCTGTTGATCTTAGCTTAATAGCGAGTACCTGTTTAAGATTGGATAAGTTCATTTACTTAGTCCTTAGCTAATAGTCATGACCTATGATAGATACTAGCAATGATAAATAGCAATACGATCATAGTAGTGTCTAGTATCTATCTAGCAATATCAGTACAAACCAAAATTAGACCCCAAATTACAACGGGGGTCTTTTACATTAGAAATAACAAGCAACGTAAAATAAATAGTCTTCAAGTAGCACAAAGTTCACAAGTAGCCACATTCAAGCAAAGCAAACAATGATAGGCAATCACTCCAGGGGTTCATCGTTAGGCACATTGTCCTCGGGTACCTGTACCTGTTCTTCTTCACTTGTGATGAAAAAGAGGGTGAGTCCTTATGAACTCAGCGAGGGGAAAACGAGAAATACGTTTTGAAACTCATTTTCCGGTTCAATTATGAAAACTCTTTTTTTTTGGAAACATGTCACGTATTACAAATAATAAGGTATGCAAATATATGAAACAAATCGAGTAACATATACATTTACCAATCATTTCAAGGATACGGTGAGCATTTTCTCTCAATATCAATTTCGATTCATTTGGTGCGGCCGACTTCAATAATCCACTTATCGCTCCCAATTGGGTGTACTCTGGATGTACCTCGAAACCTATGACCCAACTCTCCAAGGGTGAAATGCCAAGCGAGAGAGGGAATTGGACCATGGTAGTCACGGTAACACCAGCAAGCCCGATGCCGCCCGGCGTGCATGAAACACTACCATGCCACACTGAAAGGTTGCAACCTCATATGCAATGCACATTTATAACATTTAACATATCACATTAGGAGGACAACAAAGTAGGTTTCCTCCGGACAGTCATAAGATTGCACATTGATAGGTAAACAGGTAGGGCACGATAAAACAGGTAATTTCACTTGAAAGACATATAGAGTTATATGAATATTAAATGGGCAGCCATGTAACACATGTAAATCAAGCCATATAACTCATTACGAAGTCCACGTGATCAAGTGATAAGATTATTCAACATGCAATATCATTTATGTGGGTTCGGGTGCGAGAAAAGCTCATTTGTCAACATGCAATGATCAAATTCACATTTGAGGTTATAAGGAATTTACGGGCAGCCCACTAAGCATATAATTTCCACAAAATAATTGAATGATCAACACTTAACAAGACTACCTAGTCATTAGGGTTTCCATTTCATGCTTAACCGTGTGATTAAACCCTAAGTCAACTCAAAATCATTCTCAAGTCATGCATCATTCAATTCAAACATCTTCAAGTACTCAAAACAGTCCACACAACATCCCAACACCACAATTCCAAGCAATTAGTACCACAAGAGAGGTTACAACAATTTTCCAAGCATATAACTAAGTGAAATCCTTACTGCAATAGGCTGTTTTTTCACAATCAATAGGATAATCAAACAATCTCCAAATCCAGTGAATAAGATGTCAAATTAAATCTTAAGAAGTTAAATAAAATTAGAAACAAACCTTGCATCAATTGGAGTTCTGGATCATTAGATATAGCCGAAACAGTGAGGTAGCACAAAACTGTCCAGATTTGCACACATTTCGATAATTGACGTTTTTGAGGTCCTTAGGGTCAGATTTAGCCTTAGTCCATTTCTGGAAAATATGTCCAGAACTGAAAAATATAGTAGTACACCAATTTTCATATATTATGGGCATCATTAACCAAGTAAAATCTGGTTCGTTCTACAAGGTCAGTGCATCTGCCAAAACCTGCTTCATTTTTCCCAGATTTCCAGATTTGGACACATTTTAAAGATTTGCCATTTTGAGGACCTTAGAGTAAAAATTAGCTTCAGCCGATTTCTGTGAAAAATGTTCAAAACTGTCCAAACTAGTCACCTACCAAGTTTCATGCATTTTCAACATCATTTTCATAGCTAAACGTACCTCGAAACAAGCTGGTCAGAGAGTTGTCAACAATCCGACTTCACCTAGCATCACTTTCAAGCCAAGATCTTGCCATGCATGGTTGTTTAAGCTTATGAACGACCATATAACTCAAGAGAATGCGTGTGAATTTTTGAAGGAATTTCAAAAGGTTTTAGCCCTCACCTTAGCAATCAACCAAAAAGATGCACAAAAACTTGTTGAAGCTCAAATCTCTTCTTCTTCTTGCTTAGCCGAGATTCCAACTTGGTTTTCTTTATTTTTCCTAGCCTAGTAATCAATCTCTTAGTACATGCATGAGGTTAGAACAAGAAGAAAAGAAATGGAAGCTTAAAACTCACCTAGGGCCGAAATGAAGGCTTCAAAGGGCATGCATGTGTGATTCTTGCATCCTAGCTTGCTTGGGTGAGTTTCTTTGCTTGTTGTTTGTATTGATACACCATAGGATGATGAAGATGAGCTAAGGGATGAAGAAACTCAGCCCAAAACCGAGATGGAGAGAGAAGGATGAGAGGGAGAGAGAGAAAATGTGAGAGGAAAGAAGAAATGACAAAAAAATGAAAGCCTTTGCAATCTTCAAGCATGTGGTCGGCCTTGGGGCATTAAAATCTGATTTTGTGTCTTCAATGTGTGATTTTAAAATGTTTAGCATGGGCAAAGGTGGTTTGGTTGAGCAAGGTAGAGGATTTAGGTGGTTTTGAGCATTTTTTATGTATTGTGCTAAGTGTTTGTCATAGTTTGCCTAGGACTAATTTTTTATGCATTTGTGTCATTAGATTGTCATAGGAATGTTGGAAAATTAGGGAATCTAGGTAAAATAAAATATAGGAATGTTTGTTGATGAGTTGAATTATGAATAGAATAATAGTTAGTGGGAATAGTAGGAATAGTTTAGTATTATTTTATTGTTAGTGGAGTTTGTAGAGAATTTGAATTAGGAATATAATATTGGTTAGTGGATTGCGTAGGATTATTTTATTGTCTAGTGCTTTGTGTAGGATTCTTTCTTGATTAAGGTGGTGGCACGGATTCCTAGGTCTAGGGCACGAATTACGAGATAGACATAAACTTCAAGACTAAGGCACGTACTTCTAGACTAATGCACGCAATCCTAGGTGAATGCACTTAAACCAATACAAGGCACGTAATTTGATGCAATGCACACAAATCAAGGCACGACTCTATATCTAGGTTAAGGTACGCAGTTCAAGGTTAGGGCACACGAAACGAGGTAACGTACGTACATCGAGGTCAGGGCACGTATATCTAGGTATTGCACGTCAGTCGGGGATTAGGGCACCCTATTCTAGGTCAAGGCACGTATGACGAGGTATGCACGAAAATCAAGATAGGACACGCAATCCAAGGTCGGTCATATAATTAGGGGTCTATGACACGCAAATCGAGGTATGCCACGTTATTCGGGGTCGGGCCTCACAAACGTCCCCTGGTAGTACTAAAGCTGTCCCCCAACATCCCCCATCGTCTCCCAAGCGTACCCCCATAATGCCTCAGCCGTGCCCCAACAACACCCCTTGATCGCCCCGCGCGCGCCACTTGTGCGCACCATTGTGTGGCATGGGCGCCCCATGCGCTCAACTTCGTGAGGCATGCGAGCCACATGCGCGCACCATCGTGTAGCATGCGCGCCTGCACGCCTGATGCGCGCACCATCGTGTGACATCGGCGCCCCATGCTCGCACCTTCGTGCGGCATGCGCGCATAATCGTACGACATGGGTACCCCATGCGTGCACCTTCATGCAGTATGCGGGCCACATGCGCGTACCATTGTGCGGCATACGCGCCTTATGCGCGCACCATCATGCGGCATGGGCGCCCCATTTGCTCACCTTCGTGCAGCATGGAGGCATCATCGTGTAGCATGGGCGCCCTATTCGTGCACCTTCGTGCGGCATGCGGGCCACATGCACGCACCATTGTGCCGCACACGCGCCCCATTGTGCGGCATGGGTGCCCCATTAGGGCAACTTCGTGCGGTTTGCGGGCCACATACGTGCACCATCGTGCGGCATACTCGCCCCATGCGTGCACTATCGTGTGACATGGGCGCCCCATGCGCACATCTTCGTGCAACATGCAGGCACCATCGTGCGGCATGGGCGCCCCATTCGCACACCTTCATGCGACATGCGGGCCACATGCACGCACCATCGTGCTGCATGCGCACCCCAATGTGCGTATCATAGTGCGGCATGGGTGCCCTATGCGCGCAACATAATGCGGCAAAGGTGCCACATGTGCGCACCTTCGTGCGGCATACGGGCCACATGTGCGCACCATCGTGCGACATGCGCGCACCATCGTGCGGCATGGGCGCCCCATGCTCGCATCTTCGTACAGCATAGGTGCCCTATGCGCGTACCTTCGTGTTGCATGCTCGCACCTTCGGCCGACATGGGCGCCCCATGCTGGCACCTTTGTGCGGCATGCGCGCACCATCGGGCGGCATGGGTGCCCTATGCGTGTACCTTCGTGCGGCATGTGGTCTGCATGCTTGCACCATCGTGCCGCATGCGCGTCCCAAACGCACACCTTCATATGGCATGGGCACCCTATGCGCACACCTTCGTGCGGTATGCGCGCATCATCGTGCGGCATGGGTGCCCCATTCGCGCACCATTGTGCTGCATGGGTGCCCCATGCGCACACCTTCGTGCTGCATGCGGGCCATATGTGTGTATCATCATGCGGCATGGGAGCCCCATGCG
>CM075779.1:31339846-31519846 GCA_037974665.1 Ehretia macrophylla | reverse complement strand
CCCGAGGTCACAGAAAACGAGAGAAAACGAACAGAGTTTCCCCTATTTTCAGGACATTCCAACACCTGTAATTAAGAGGAATCGACACACACAAAAAAAAATTTCCATAATTAAACATAGGCCATTTATATTCCCAAAAGATAACGCTAGTTATCTAGTCTTAGCAAAATAGTTAATAGAGTTCCAGGTTAGGTAGCTAACAATCATAACGTCAACCAAAAATATTACAGACCGCTGGCCTAGGTGAACTTTAACTTAGTTACATATTTACATTCATCAAATATATACAAGGCACACAGGCCTCAAAAGAAAACATGTTAATTACCATATTTACAAGAACTTCCGTCTAACTCAGCACAAGTACTCAAAGAGACTCCCAAGCCTCCTCCTCTGCCTCCGGAGGAACTGAACCTGACTGGCCTGAAATGGTTAAAAGAGGAATGAGTATACCATATAAGTACACTCAGTGAGGGAGTTTAAAACCGCTTATCTTTCGTGCAATGCAATTAGTATACATAAAGGTTTAAAACAACTTGAAGCTGCTAGGTGGATAATCAACAAGCAATGCATATTGAAAAGGACACTTGGAAAGTTAAATAACAATATGGAATAGACAAACAATTAACAATTTAATAACACACAATTAAAAGGGATACAGTTTGATTATCCCTTATCACTCCATTTTCCCAGTCTTTGATAATGAACCACGAGCCACGAACTACGAACATCTTCAATGTGCCGGCATAAACCCCCAAACACTCCATTGGGTGTACTCCGGATGTACCCTAAAATCCTACGACCCAACACCCCCTGGCAATCTCCGAACCAGGCGAGTGAGGGACTAGGGCACGGAGCTAGAGCAACCAACTCTGGCAAGCGCTTTGCCGCCTAGAGAGGCCCATCGCATCCGCCCCTCGATAAGGTTGCAAAACCCACAACAAACCACTTAAAATAGCACACAAAGCATTTTATCTTTATTAAGCACAGAAGTGAGGCAACAAAGTAGGTTGTCCTCAGTCACACAACAATAAAAATTGATAGACATAAATGAATTACAATTGAACATGTAACCCTTCTATCCATACATATAACTAAGCATTGATAAGTAGGCATTGACTTATGTAAAATGTACAAAACTTCCTAACAGTGTCAAGTTTAGCTTTCGTCTGGAGAAAGAAAATAAGACAACAGCTTATGGGGAATGAATAAATCAAACTAGCATTTAAAAGTTAGTTTCGAGTCTTTTATCAACTAACTGCCTTTAGCATCTAAGATGGTTACTAGCCTCAAGAGAACAATTATTAACTCTGATAGCTTAAGCAAAGGCACTTAAGGAAAGAAGGCATAAATACCCTTTTAGTAACAATATTCGTTATGAATTACTGGAAAACTGTATATCTTTAAGAATATCAATCATGTCATGAAAACATGCTTATGTTGACAAGATGTTAATCTAGGACTAGCATCAGTTACCTTTATTTAACATTTACTCTCAAGCTTTCCACTTTATTGCACAAGATACAATTAGTTAAGATCTTCAAGCTACATCTAATGAGTTAGTTACTAACATCTAGTCTTCAATTTCTAACTCTATATTTGTAGGAAGTCACCCCTTCACTATAGCTTATAGTTTCCATCTAAGTTAAATTACTTCAGATTACTATGCCTTGACATCTTTCTTTGTTTACCTAGTCTGAAATAGACTTATGAATGACGATATCTTATTTTAATCTAGGATTAACACATTTGAACTCAAGGTCATCAAGAAAAGCATATCCACATATGATAAAAGTTACAACACTTAAAACATATACATTACCATGACATCCATTTATTTTATTAACTACTATGTGCACACATTCTCATTAACATAAATACTAAAATTATAATACTCGTAGTTAAGATAAGTGGCCTACTGACTTTTACTGAAAGTTCATTAACATGTTTAACCCAATTTTATTAGATTGAGTACTATTTTACTCTAAAGTACTCTTGATTCTAGGGTTATTGACATGCATAAAGATCAATTTCTTTCTTAACTCTAACAATACTCTTGCTAGATAAAATAGCTATGTTAAGCACTTAAAGGAGTATAGTATTACTATTATGTAGAAGCTTAACTAATTGATCACATTCAACTAGACTCTATTTAACTTAAATGACTCTAATTTCATATTTTTCTTATTTTGTTCTAAAACAATACCCATCATCAAAAGTTTAATATAACTCTCTTGATTAGTAATCTTGCAACTCAATTAGTTTTATTATAACCATGTGATTCACAACAATATACTAAATCAAGAAGCTCGCAATTCATAAAATAACACACTTATAACATGCCTGACAATCCTTCCTATAATCATAGCTTATATACGTAAAACACAAACCAAAAGAAAGGTCTAACACCGGCTGTCCACTGCCAGCAGTGGCCTGCTAGAACTGTCCAGCGCTGGCGCCACTGTCGGCACTGTTTCAGGTTCGCCGAAGGCCGCTAACACACTCACACACACTTTCACAAAATAAAACTTCAACTTGCTTGCTTAAACTTCAGTAACTTAACACCTTAGGTTGGTTTATACAACAAACATCTTCTTTGAGCCTTAATATCAAACACTTAACATGCAGTTCTACCCTTTATCCAAGCAATATCTTTACTTTTCAATACAAAAGTTACCCATTCAAAAGATCACATCCGAAACACATATCAAGCTATAATTCACAGATTCTTGGAATATTGAGTTTAGGAATTGTATATAAAATATATAATTTTCAGAATAGCAACATATATGCACGAAATGAATGCTAAAAATACACGAATCCCTCACTTGATTAAGCTCATGCTCCTGATCTTTGTCGTCCGGTGGAAAGGCCTTGAGCCCTAATTTATTGTTATCTTTTTCTCTGCCAAAGCTGCTGCCTCTGATCTAACTATTTTGTTTCACTTTATTTTTTTTTTCTCTCTCTCTCTCACCGCGGTTGCTACTAATTCTGCCCAAACTTTTCTTCTTCTTTCCTTGTTTTTCCCTCTGCCCGACGTGAAGGTCGAGTTAAAATGGTGAGATAAGTGTTGATTTAATGTGTGTGTGAAGTAGTGTGTCGTGTGAGAGATGAAAAATCAGAGTAGATTTGGTGGGTTTGTGTGGCTATGCGCGTGTATATACATGAGAGTGGGTGAGATATAACATTTATGTGGTAAGTTTATTTTGTTATTTATTTATTTATTATTATTATTATTATTTAATTTTCTAGTTAAATAAATATACATACACATATTAAAATATGTGGTGGTAGACCTCAAAGTCAACTAATTAGGGTTAAAAGATTGGGTGGTCCTAGTAACTCACTCAGTCCCGGCCCGGCTTCGCACTCAAACCAAGGACAACCGATTAAAAAACACCTAAGATAAATTTAAATAATAATATAACATATTAAGATAATTATCCCGAAGTCAATTAATCTTTAAATTGATTAAACACAATTAATGGGAATAATAATTTATTAACTATTCCATGTAAATCAATTAATTGTAACTCAGATATATCTAAAGGGTAAAATAATAACAATATAATCATTCTCAAATTCGGGACTTCACAGTAAAATAACAATTTAAATTAATTGAAATATTCACAAGGTGACTTTTAGTAAATAAGATACTAAAATAACAAAATAATTATTCTCGGCAAGTTGATTAAATACAGTTAAAATAATTACAATAATGAAATATTAACTAATTATTTCTCATAAAATTAGAAAGTAATTGTTTCATGTAATTCCATTACTTAATTTAATAATTATAGATAATAATGATAAATAAAGTTCCGGATCAAAGGTTCACACTAAAATAAATTAAATATAATTGAAGTAAAGTCTAATAATAAAGGAATAAGATAACCATTCTAGACAAATCAAATAAGTAGAATTGAATGAACATGAAAAGTTTTCATGGCACGTTTTCCACAATGCAATTTAATAAAATAAATATGCAATTCTAATTAAAAATCTATATGCCAGGTCTGGGCGTCACATCACAAGCTTAAGGTCCTACTTCGTGGTGCCCAACCATGCACCGATTGCAAGCAACTGAGGTACCAACCGAAAGCAGACTTCTTGCCCACGCGGTGCTTGGATCGCCACGATATTAGACCACGTCCGTCGCATTACGACTCAGCGAGGACCATGGCGTCGTGTGCTAGGCGATTCGCGCATTGCGCAAGCCAGTGGGAACACGCCGTGTGACGGTTTCGAGGCAGAACGGTGCTTGGATCGCCACAACATTGAAGCTCTAGCCATCGTCTCATCGCAACGCTCACATCATCACTTAACGAAAGCCAAGGCCGTGTGGTAGGTAATTCACGCATCGCGTAATCCCCCACCGTCCCCCTATATGCACCCACATGCACGGAACGGGACAAGCAAACTTTCTGCCCACGCGGTGCTTGGATCGTCACGACACTAGACCACATCCGTTGCATTACAACTCAGTGAGGACCATGGCATCGTGTGCTAGGTGATTCGCGCATCACGCAGGCCCATAGGAACACACTAGGGGATGGCTTCGAGGCAGCACGGTGCTTGGATCGCCACGACATTGAAACATCAGCAATTGTCTCATCGCAACACTCGCGTCATTGCTTAACGAAAGCCAACGCCACATGTACTAGGCAATTCGCGCATCCCGTATGCCCACCACCGTCCCCTTATATGCACCATCATGCACGGAACCGGACAAGAAAACTACCTTCCTGCCCACACGGTGCTTGGATTGCCACGACACTAGACCACGTCCATCACATTACGACTCAGCGAGGACCATGGTGTCGTGTGCTAGGCAATTTGTGCATCGCACAGCCCTGTCGGAACCATTCGGGGGACGGCTTCAAGGCCGCATGGTGCTTGGATTGCCACGACATTGAAGCATTAGAAATCGTCTCATCGTAACGCTCGCGTCGTTGCTTAACGAAAGCCAATGCCACATGTGCTAGGCTATTCGTGCATCACGCATGCCTCCCCACCATCCCTTGTATGCACCCGTATGCACGAAATAGGACAAGCAAACTACATTCCTGGCCACGTGGTGCTTGGATCGCCACGACACTAGACCACGTCCGTCGCATTACGACTCAGCGACGACCATGGCGTCGTGCGGCATGCGCGTACCATCATGCGGCATGGGCACCCTATGTGATCACCATTGTACGGCATGGGCACCCCATGCGGGCCACATGTGAGCACCATTGTGCGGCATGCGCGCCTTATGCGGGCACTATCGTGCGGCACGGGCACCCCATGTGAGCACCTTCGTGCATTATGCAGGCCATATGCGTGCACCATCGTGTGGCATGCGCGCCCCATGTGCGCATCATCGTCGGGAAAAGGCATCCCATTCGCGCAACATCGTGCGGCATGCAAGCCATATACGCGCACCATCGAGCGGCATGGGCACCCTATGTGTGCACCTTCGAGCGGCATGCGCGCACCATCGTGTGGCATGGCCACCTCATGCGCGCATATTTGTGCAGAATGGGTACCCTATACGTGTATATTCGTGTGGCATGCGTGCACGATCGGGCGGCATGGGCGCCCCATGCGCTCACTATTGTGCGGCATGGGCACCCCATGCTCGAACCTTCGTGGTGCCCTATGCGCGCATCTTCGTGCGGCATGGGCGGGCCAGGCGTGCACCTTTGAGAGGCATGCGCATACCATCGTGCAGCATGGGCGTCCCATGCGTGTACTATCGTGCGGCATAGGCACCCCTTGCGCGCACCTTCATGCGGTAAACGGGCCACATGTACGCACCATCTTGCGGCACGGGCGCTCCATGCATACACCTTCGTGTGGCATGGGTGCCTCATGCACGCGTCCCACGTGGCCCAACTGCTTGCCCCATCGTGCCCCATGCGCGACCCCACTGCTTGCCAAGTACGTGCCCCATCCGAGGCCCCAAGTACGTGCCCCATATACGTGCCCCATTCGAGGCCCAATCGTGCGCCGTCGTGCAACACCGTGGGCAGTCGTGCCGCAACCATTCACCAACGTGGCCAGCCGTGCCGATGATAGGGGCAACATAACCTCAGTCACCGTTAATGCTAAGGGAAGATCGTTAGGTACCTCGGCGGGCCGGCAGCACACAAGGTCGGATTCAATTTTTTTGCCATCTCTTACGAAGCAAGCGTAGGCTGTCTAACACTTGGGCACTTAAGGCGGTGCGTGGGGTCGGCCGGCAGTGAGCCTGTTAGCACTTGGGCATAACACATAGCACTTAGGCATCATTGGGCATAGCACTTGGGTGCACATAGCACTTGGGCATAGAGCCTGAGTGTACATAGCACTTTGGCATCAATGGGCATAGCACATAGCACTTGGGCATCATTGGGCATATCACATAGCACTTGGGTATAGCACGTTGGTCATTCACGCATCGATACTTAAAACTTATGACGTCGACATTTGGGCATCATTGGGCATAGCACTTGGGTTTAGCACTTGGGCATCCTTGGGCATAGCACATAGCTCTTGGGCATCCTTGGCCATAGCACTTAGCACTTGGGATAATTGGGCATCATCGTTGCCTTGAAACCCCACAACACTTGCGGTGGCACTATATTAGGTAGCGAGCGTGTCAAACTAACTTGGGCTAATGTTATTCGGACTTAGGCACAAAGGACTTGGCAACACTTGGGCATTCGCGCATCGACACTTAGGTTACAACTTATGACATACTTAGGCACTTGGAAACATACTTGGGAAGCGGTATAGGGCGTCGAACCTCTTGGCCTATTTGGGGAAAATAGTATTGGTTGATAGGATGGGACAGGATTGGATTGCACATGGGGCGAAGATAGGCGAAGAGGGAGGAGGGACGAATCGGAGCGACAAAGGGCAAAATCTCAGTGGATCGTGGCAACAATGCCACTCTGCTACTTACAATACCCCATCGTGTATTTAAGTCATCTGCAAAGGATTCTGCCCACCGCTCGATGGGAATTGTACTTCAAGGTGGCCAGCGCGACGCTTCTGTCACGGAGGCTTGGCCAACGACACGTGCCCTTAGGGACCGGAGGCCCCTATTGCGGGTCGGTGAATGGGTGGCGGGTGAGCGCATTGCTTCTAGCCCAGATTCTCAGTTAGAGGCGTTCAGTCGTAATCCAGTGCACGGTAGCTTCACGCCACTGGCTTTTCAACCAAGCGCGATGACCAGTTGTGCAAATCAATGGTTTCTCTTGTACTAGGTTGAATTACTATTGCGACACTGTCATAAGTAGGGTAAAACTAACCTGTCTCATGACGGTCTAAACCTAGCTCATGTTCCCTATTGGTGGGTGAACAATTCAACACTTGGTGAATTTTTCTTCACAATGACAGGAAGAGCAGACATCGAAGGATCAAAAAGCAACGTCGCTATGGACGCTTGGCTGCCACAAGCCAGTTATCCCTGTGGTAACTTTTCTGACACCTCTAGCTTCAAATTATGAAGGTCTAAAGGATTGTTAGGCCACGCTTTCATGGTTCGTATTCGTACTAGAAATCAGAATCAAATGAGCTTTTACCCTTCTATTCTACACGAGATTTCTGTTCTCGTTGAGCTTATCTTAGGACACCTGCGTTATTTTTTAACAGATGTGCCGCCTCAGCCAAACTCGCCACCTGACAATGTCTTCCGCCCGGATAAGCCCGCAGAGCGAGCCTTGGGTCCAAAAAGAGGGGCAATTCCCTGCATTCCATTCACGAAATTAGTAAAATAACGTTAAAAGTAGTGGTATTTCACTTTCGCCTTTCAGCTCCTACTTATCCTACACCTCTCAAGTCATTTCACAAAGTCGGACTAGAGTCAAGCTTAGCAGGGTCTTCTTTCCCCGCTGATTCTGCCAAGCTCGTTCCCTTGGCTGTGGTTTCACTGGATAGTAGACAGGGACAATAAGAATCTCGTTAATCCATTCATGCACGTCACTAATTGGATGACGAGGCATTTGGCTACCTTAAGAGAGTCATAGTTACTCCCGCCGTTTACCTGCGCTTGGTTCAATTTCTTGACTTTGACATTCAGTGCACTGGGCAGAAATCACATTGTGTGAGCATCCGTAGGGACCATCGCAATGCTTTGCTTTAATTAAATAGTCAGATTTCCTTTGTTCGTACTAGTTTTGAGCTGGCTGTTCAACGCTCGGGGAAGGCCCCCGAGGGAGCCGTTCCCAGTCCGTCCCCTGACCGGCACGCGGCGACCCGTTCTCACCGCAGAAGCAGCTTGAGCAGTCCACCGACAACCGATGCGTTCAGGACTGGGACCTCCGTGCCCAGCCCTCAGAGCCAATCCTTTTCTCGAAGTTACTAATCCATTTTGCCGACTTCCCTTGCCTACATTGTTCCATCGACCAGAGGCTGTTCACCTTGGAGACCTGATGCAGTTATGAGTATGACCGAGCATAGACGACACTCGGTCCTCCGAATTTTCAATGGTCGTCGGGGGCGCACCGGACACAGCGCGACATGCAGTGTTCTTCCAGCTGCTGGACCCTACCTTTGATTGACCCATTTCCAGGGTGGACAGGCTGTTAAATAGAAAAGATAACTCTTCCCGAGGCCCCCGCCGACGTCTTCGGACACCCTAACGTTGTTGTCAACCACCACGTCCCGGTTCAGGAATTTTAACCCGATTCCTTTTCGGTGCACGCGCAAAATGCGCTATCAGTCGGGCTTCCCCTAACCCTTAGTATCGACTAACCCATGTGCAAGTGCCATTCACATGGAACCTTTCCCCTCTTCGGCCTTCAAAGTTTTCATTTGAATATTTGTTACTACCACCAAGATCTGCATTGACAGCCGCTTGCGCCCGGGCTCGCGCCCTTGATTTTGCGGCGACCGCCGCACCTTCCTACTCATCAGGGACTGGTACTTGCCCCAACGGCTGGGTATAGATCGCACGCTTAAATGCCATCCATTTTTGGGGCTAGTTGATTTGGCAGGTGAGTTGTTATACACTCCTTAGCGGATTTCGACTTCCATGACCACTGTCCTGCTGTCTTAATCAACCAATACCCTTTGTGGGATCTAGGTTATCACACAGTTGGGCACCGTAACCTGGCTTCCGGTTCATCCCGCATCACCAGTTCTGCTTATAAAAAATGGCCCACTTGGAGCTTTGATTCCGTGGCGCGGCTCAACGAAGCAGCCACGCCGTCCTACCTATTTAAAGTTTGAGAATAAGTGGAGGGCTTTGCTCCCCCGATGCCTCTAATCATTGGCTTCACCCGATAGAACTCGCACGCGAGCTCCAGCTATCTTGAGGAAAACTTCGGAAGGAACCAGCTACTAGATGGTTCGATTAGTCATTCGCCCCTATACCCAAGTCAGACGAACGATTTGCACATCTGTATCGCTACGGGCCTCCACCAGGGTTTCCTCTGGCTTCACCCTGCTCAGGCATAGTTCACCATCTTTCGGGTCCCGACAGGTATGCTTGCACTCGAACCCTTCTTAGAAGATCAAGGTCGGTCGGCGGTGTACCCCTCGGGGGGGTTCTGCAAATCAGTTTCCTTTTGCCTTGCGGGTTTATACACCTATTGACTTGCACACATGTCTGATTCCTTGGTCCGTGTTTCAAGATGGGTCGAATGGGTAGCTCGCAGGCCATCACCAGGAGCGCGCAGATGCCGAAGCACACCAAAGGTGCGCGCTGCCCCGCCATGATCGAGGCGACGACATTTTACGGGCATATCTACTACCAAGGCTTTGGCCGCTGCCCCAATCCGCGCTGGTTTGCGCCCCGAGCCGATCGGCAGATAGGCTCTCCTCATTCCGCATACGATCGGGGCGCATCACCGACCCCTATCCGCTTCTCTCCCGACAATTTCAAGCACTCTTTGACTCTCTTTTCAAAGACATTTTCATTTTTCCCTCGCGGTACTTGTTCGCTATCGGTCTCTCCCCTGTATTTAGCCTTGGACGGAATTTACCGCCTGCTTTGGGCTGTATTCCCAAACAACCCGACTCGCCGATAGTGCCTCGTGGTGCAACAGGGTCATGGTACGATGGGGCTCTCACCATCTCTGGCGCCCCTTTCCAGGGGCTTGGGCCTAGTCCGCCGCTGAGGACGCTTCTCCAAACTATAATTTGGACGACGGAACCGTTCGATTCTCAAGTTGGGCTGTTCTCGGTTCGCTCACTATTACTAAGGGAATCCTTGTAAGTTTCTTTTCCTCCACTTATTGATATACTTAAACTCAGTGGGTAATCCTGCCTGACCTGGGGTCGCGGTGGCAGCACATGGCACCAGAGGGTCTCTCTTCAGTCCCGTACGCGCGACAGGACAATGCACAAAAACTCGAGAGTTGAGTGGACCAACCACTACTTGTCGTGATGTCCGTCGTGCCGGACTTGCATTTCGACCAACCACGCCTTGAGACATGGGAGGCCATAATCCGGCCCCATGCACGGACCCAGCATCCCAGTGTTGGGACATGGGGTAGGAGGGGCGACGTAATACGTGATGCCCAGGCAGGCGTACTCTTAGCCTGACGGCTTCTGGCACAACTTACGTTCAAAGACTCGATGGTTCACGGGATTCAGCAAGTCACACCAAGTATAGCATTTTGCTATGTTCTTCATAGATGCGAGAGCTGAGATATCTGTTGCCGAGAGTTGTTTTCGTTTCATAAGGGACCGAGGCCTAACCCAGCATACTGCTGACGGGGCAAGGATAGGCAGTCCCCCATATTTCGTTTGCCTTGGCATATTCCGCACCGGGGTTCGTTGTTTGCAAGGTGTTCACCCCGACTCGGGACTGACTCGTGGGCTGGGGACGAGCCACCTCCTCGGCATCGACCCCACATTGTTTAAACGGGTTCGCAGGTCATTCTGCCTTCGTAGGGTTCGACAATGATCCTTCTACAGGTTCACCTATGGAAACCTTGTTACAACTTCTCATTCCTCTAAATGATAAGGTTTAGTGGACTTCTCATGACGTCGCGAGTAGCAAACCACCCACGTCA
Source organism: Ehretia macrophylla (assembly GCA_037974665.1). NCBI lineage: Eukaryota > Viridiplantae > Streptophyta > Magnoliopsida > Boraginales > Ehretiaceae > Ehretia > Ehretia macrophylla. The sequence goes on along the minus strand of CM075779.1, from coordinate 31,508,858 downwards.
CCGTGATCTGAACACTTCACCAGATCATTCAATCGGTAGGAGCGATGGGCGGTGTGTACAAAGGGCAGGGACGTAGTCAACTCGAGTTGATGACTCGCACTTACTAGGAATTCCTCGTTCAAGACCAACAATTTCAATGATCTATCCCCATCACGATGAAATTTCAAAGATTACCCGGGCCTGTCGGGCAAGGCTATAGACTCGTTGAATACATCAGTGTAGCGCGCATGCGGCCCAGAACATCTAAGGGCATCCCAGACCTTTATTGCCTCAAACTTTAGCGGCCTAAAAGGTTGTAGTCCCTCTAAGAAGCTAGCTGCGGAGGGATACCTTCGCATAGCTAGTTTGCAGGCTGAGGTCTTGTTCGTTAACGGAATTGACCAGACAAATCGCTCCACGAACTAAGAACAGCCATGCACCACCACCCATAGAATCAAGAAAGAGCTCTCAGTTTGTCAATCCTTACTATGTCTGGACCTAGTAAGTTTCCTCGTGTTGAGTCAAATTAAGCCGCAGGCTCCACTCCTGGTGGTGCCCTTCCGTCAATTCCTTTAAGTTTCAGCTTTGCGACCATACTCCCCCCGGAACCCAAAAACTTTGATTTCTCATAAGGTGTCGGCGGAGTCCTAAAAGCAACATCCGCCGTGTGAGACCCCATATTTTGCCTAACCTCGATTTGTGTGTTTTGCCTCGTTTTGCATGTTTTGACCTGTTTATGTGTTATATGAGTCAGAATGTGTTAAAAATGTGATTTATATTCCTAATACATGCTATATGTGCATTCATGAAATTTTCATAAAAAACAGAATCAGAAATTTTATCGCCGATTTTAGTGAATAGTATTTTGAGCACCTGTCCGCTAAAATTTTTATAGGGGTGTTTTAAACGTTTTAAAACCAAGTTCTCGAGCATTAATAGACCCGTGTTTGATTAAAACAAATTTGGTATCGGTTTTGGAATTTTAAAGGTTTTTACACTTTTTTTTTGCAAGAAATCGAGTTTTAAGCCGACACGGGTGAAAATGTTTAAATGTAAAACTCTTTGTCACCTAAAATATAATGTCTAGAATTAATTTAGGTGTCAATTTAATAGTTGAGCAAGAAATAGTCAATAAATGAATTAAAAGACTAGAAATGTTTAAAAGACTAAATAAAACTACTTTGACCTTATTTTAATTTGTTTGACCTTTACTTAATATGCATCAACACACACTTGCAAAGCACAAAAACACACTCACACACACACACATGGCCGAGAGCCATTAGCGAGAAAAAGAGAAAGAAACTCAAGGTTTTTCAAAGAGAGTTTTCAATAGAACTTGCAATTAAAGGCCAATTTCCATCAACCAAAGCTTGATTCCACCTCTTGAGCATCCATTGAGCATCTTTGTAGCTTCAAAACACATCAAAGGTGAGAGAAAAATTCTAGATCTCAAATGTCATCTTTTATGTTTTTGCGTATAATTGCTTTTTGAACTGTTATAAAGTTGAATTGATGTTATATTATTGCTCAGTGCATGCTAAGGATCGTTTATATGCGTTTATATAAGATTTGAACCGTTATAGCAAGAATTTTTATTTTTGGGTATGAAAAGTTGAGTTATTAGCTATTTGGTGATTATTTTGAGTTGTAGTGGTTGGAATCAATTGCCGTCGATTTGTAAAAGTTTTTTAAATACGGGGTAGTGTCGTTGTAATGACGAAATTTTGATTGCGATGTTGGTGCGAAAATTCAAAAATTTCAGCCTAGGTGCATTCAGGTTTTAGGGCTGTTGGGCTTGATGTGGATGTATTTTGGTTAGTTTTCAAGGGGGCTAATATAGTTGATTGAATGAGTGAGTGATAGGAATTGGTTTGGAGTTGTTTGGATTAGTAGAATGTAAGTTATGATTATTTGAATTTTAGGTTATCTTTCATTAAAATGTTGTTATATGCCTTTAGATGATCAGGTGGTGTTTGAGTGATTGAATTGTGAGTTGTTGATGGTTAGATTAGGGTTTGGTTATGTGTCTAATGCATGTTAAGTTGGGTGGCCTACTTTGTCATCTAACTTAGTTGTTTAATTGTTAATTGATTAATTGATGTTGTGTTGTTTTAATGTTATTAATTGATTGATGCATTATTGATTATTGATTATCGAATATTGATTATTGATGAACCGGGAGATAGTCAACAGAAAAGGTTGTCCTCCTGTGTTTGATTGTTTATTATTATTGCTGAGTCTTGATATGCGTGTGCCACATCTCGGGCGATATCGGGTCGTCGGGTTGAAAACGGCATGGCTATCAGAGGCTACTCTCATCTCGCATGGGCGCAGATGCCATGGAGGGCAGGGCTAGTGAGGTACCTCGGGTGTGTGTGTCATGGGGGTGATAAGAAGTTGGTTGAGATCGTGATAGCGTTTAGAGCTACACCAACTAGAGTATCCTTTATTGATTGGTCATTATAGTTGTGTTTATATTGTTATTGATGTTTATTATTGTGTTTACTGCTCAAAGGATCATTTCCAAGGAGTATAGTAAATACTTTTAGAGATCTATCGGATCCTCACTGGGCTAGTTTTACATAAGCTCACTCTCAATTATTGCATGCAAGCAGGTGTTACTGATTCTGACTACGGGTATGTGCCTCTTGAAGAGGGAAATGTGCCGTATGTGGATGAGTCTTATGTGCAAGAGTCATTGCCATGAGATTATCTTAGTTGTTGTAAAACAATGTATTGTATAACCTATTTTGAAATATATGTATAGCCTATGTACTAAGTTGGAACGGAGGCGTATAACTATGAATGGGTTGTTGAAGGAATGATTATTGTATAATATGGTTATGTTGTATGTTGTTAATTTAATTGAGGAGTTGATTGTTGAATGGTTTGTGGAGTTAGTTGTATGATATTGATAAGAGGTTGGTTTAGAGCCTTGGTATCTTAATTACTGTCGTTATACTGTCGAAATTCCGTTGTGTCTTGACTGATTGTAGGTGGGGTCGAGTTGGGGCGTGACATTAAGTGGTATCAGAGCACATGTTAGCTATCAACCGGGGTATTCTCGGAATGTGGGTAATGGTCTTAGCATGAAAGTATGTATGAAGTGAAAGAAAAGTGAACTATGCATTAATATGATTAAATGATTAAGTGATTATGTGATTTAGTGCTTATGTGATTATGTGATCAATTTGTTTATGTGATTGATACTTAAGTGATTTATGTGTTTATGTGAATTGTTGTTTATTTGTTAATAATTGTCTATAGCCTATCTATATGCTATAACCTGTGCTAACTCTTTGATTAGTAGAATGACTGGTAGACCGAGAACGAGAGGTAGGCCCGAAGCAGTTGACGAGGTTCCGGGTAATGTGGCACCGGGCCGAGAAAGGGGTGATGATAGTTTTGAATCAGCCATGGATAGGATCGCAGAGGTTATGGCCGGTCAGGCCCAGTTGTTAGCAGGGCAGGCTGCCCAAGCTCAAACTTTGCAAGCACAGTTACTGAACGTACAGGGTGGATACCACGAACGTGGTACACTGAAGGAGTTCTTAGGGTACTATCCACCGAGGTTTCAGGGGGAACCAGATGATCCGAAAGTCGAGGCATGAATTAGTAAAATGGAGAAAATATTTGACCCTATGGATTATACTGATGAAAGAAAGGTCACCTTTGCCGTTTATTTGTTTGATGATGAGGCAGAGGAGTGGTGGGACACGGTGAAATCTAGTTGGGAGACCCAGGGTATTCCGTATGTCTGGGATACCTTTCTGAGAGCTTTCTGGGCAAAGTATGTCCCGAGGATTGCACGGGAGGGGAGAGAGGCTGAGTTTCTGTCTCTAGTTCAGGGGGATGCTTCAATGGCTCAGTATGAGGCCACATTTACTAGACTATCCCGGTATGCACCGGAGTTTATGGCTGACGAGGAGAGCAAGACTCATAGGTTTATGTTGGGTTTGAGGCCCGAGATTCAGGATGTGATGGCCCTGAATCAGTATGATATACTTACTGAGGCCTTTGATGCAGCTTCTAGGTTAGAGAAGAGAAAGGGGGAATAGATTAGACCTAGTCAGCCTAGCAAGAGGCCCTTTCAGCCATAGGGTCAGCAGGGTATGTATAGACCCGGTACAACAGGGTGGTTATAGGCCTACAGTGCAGTAGGGTTCTTTTAGACCGCAGGGTCAGCAGGGCTACTATCGGCCTCAGTTTCAGCAGGGGACTTACCAGGCTCAGCCGCAGTTTAGGCTGGCCCAGTCTCAGGGTCCATTTAGGCCTAGTGTAGTGAGACCTCAGCAGCAGGCTGGTACAATTGCTTTCTTGGGTTCTGGTTCTTCTAGGGGCAGTGGCAGTATTTCGTCGCCGCAGTGTACTTACTGCAAGCATTAGGGCCATATAGAGGCCGACTGCAGGGCGAAGGCAGGAACGTCTTTGGGTTACGGTAGAAATCAGCATAGGGTGAAGGATTGCTATAGATATCAAGGAACTAAGGGTCGGGCAGCGACCCAGGGTTATCAAGGTCGACCTACTGGTGGTGCACCTCAGCAGCAGCAGGTTCAGGCTCGGGCCTACGCAATTGATTTGGAGGAGATTCCTGAGGAGACTGCAGTTGTGGAAGTTAACTTCCTTATACTTGATCAACTTGTTAAAGTGTTGATTGATTCTGGTGTTACGCATTCTTTCATTACTCCTGCTTGTGTGCAACGTGTTAATATGCAACTTGCAAGACTGCCTTATGTGGTTGAGATTAGTACCTCTTTGACTGATAAGTATGTGACTGGCTTAGTATGTAAGGATTGTAAAATACATGTTAAGGGGTATAATTTTCCTTAAGACCTTATCTTATTTCCTATCCGGGGGTACGATGTTATCTTGGGTATGGATTGGCTTTCTAAGTATGATGCCCAGTTAAACTGTAGAACGAAGGTAGTACGGTTTCTGTTGCCAGATTAGCCAGTGGTAGAGGTAGTAGGGAACCGGGGTGCTAAGACGAGTTTTGTTATCTCAGCAACTAAAGCCGTTAAGTTGGTGAGTAAGGGATGTTCGGGTTATCTAGCTTATTTGATCAACAAGCCATCTAATAAGCTACAACTGGAGGAAGTACCTATTATTCGGGAATATCCTAATGTATTTCCCGAGGAGTTGCCAGGGTTGCCGCCAGAGAGAGATGTGGAGTTTGTGATCAATCTTATTCCTGGTACTCAACCTATTTCTAAATCAGTATACCGGATGGCACCAGCTGAATTGAAGGAGCTGAAAACTCAGTTGCAGGAGTTAATTGAGAAGGGTTTCGTTTAGCAGAGTTCTTCACCGTGGGGAGCACCTATTTTATTTGTGAAGAAGAAAGATAGTACCTTGAGATTATGCATTGACTATCGTGGTTTGAATCAAGGGACCATCAAGAACAAGTATCCTTTGCCATTGATTGACGAGTTGTTTCATCAACTTTAGGGAGCCAAAGTCTACTATAAGTTTGACTTGAGGCAAGGGTATTATCAGCTTCGGATTCGCACGGAGGATATTCCGAAGTCTGCCTTTATGACTCGGTACGGGCATTATGAGTTTGTAGTTATGCCCTTTGGATTAACTAATGCACCGGCAGCATTTATGGATCTTATGCATCGGGTTTTTCAGCCATACTTGGACCAGTTCGTGGTGATAATGATTGATGATATCTTGGTTTATTCTAAGTTTGAATTGGAGCACGAGCAACATCTACGGCTTGTCTTACAGAAGCTGTAGGAGCATCAGTTGTTTGCGAAGTTCAGCAAATGTGAATTTTGGCTACAACGCATATATTTTTTTGGCCACGTTATCACACAGAGCGGTATTTCTGTAGATCCCACTAAGATTGAAGCGGTGATGTCTTGGAAATGGCCAGAGAATGTTTCAAAGGTTCGTAGCTTTCTTGACTTGGCGGGTTATTACCGTAGGTTTGTGAAAGACTTTTCTAAGATTTCCAAGCCATTTTCTAAGTTAACTCAGAAACAGACTAGCTTTGTTTGGGATGAGAAATGTGAGAGTGGGTTTCAGGAGTTGAAAAAGATATTGACTACCACTCCAGTACTTGCTCTACCAAAGGGGACCGATAATATGGTTATCTACAGTGATGCATCCAAGGAGGGCTTGGGATGTGTACTTATGCAGAATGGTCGGGTTATTGCCTATGCTTCTAGGAAGTTGAAACTGTATGAGGTGAATTATCCAACTCATGATCTTGAGTTGGCAGCTGTTGTTTTCGCACTGAAAAAGTGGCATCATTATCTGTGGGGCAGTAAGTTCGAGATTTTCACTGATCATAAGAGTATGAAGTATTTGTTCTAACAGAAGGAGTTGAATAAGCGTCAACGGAGGTGGATGGAACTTCTCAGAGACTATAATTGTTCTATCAGTTATCTGCCTGGGAAGGCAAATGTTGTGGCAGACACTCTTAGTCGTAAGGTGAGTGTTTCTTGTTTGGCTGTCAAGAAGTAGGAGGTTCTTGAGGAATTCACTTATTGGAGACCGGAGTTAACTCAGGTTGGGGTGATGTGTTCACATCTCCGTATTCAACCTTTATTGTTGTCTCAGATCAGAGAAGCTCAGCAACTTGATGTTAAACTTTAGAAGATCAAGGATCAGATCACGGATGATTAGTCTGACTTTAAATTACATGAGGATGGTATTCTTCGGTTTCCAAATAGGGTTTGTGTTCCCGATGAACCGCGCTTGAGGCGAGGTATTCTGGAGGAGGCTCATAATTCTAAGTACACCATTCATCCAGGTAGAAATAAGATGTATCGGGATTTGAAGCAACATTACTGGTAGAATAATATGAAGAGGGAAGTTGCTTAGTTTATATCTAGATGTTTGACTTGTCAGCGAGTGAAAGCCAAGCATCAACGACTTGCAGGTTTGCTTCAGCCATTGGCTATACCACAGTGGAAATGGGAGCGTATTATGATGGACTTCGTTACTAGTTTGCCGAGAACACCGAGAGGTAATGATGTAGTTTGGATTGTCGTGGATCGTTTGACGAATACAACACACTTTATTTTGATGAGGATGGGAGTTGAAGTTGCAAAGTTGACGGATCTTTATTTGGATCAGATTGTTAGACTTCACGGAATTCTATCTAGTATTGTCTCTGATTGAGATCCTCGATTTACTTCTCGCTTATGGGAGAAACTTCAGGAGACTTTGGGTACTCAGCTTAATTTCAGTACAACGTATCATCCACAGACCGACGGTCAATCTGAGAGGACTATTCAGATTCTGGAAGATATGCTCAAGGCTTGTGTTCTGGACTTCGTGAAGAACTGGGAGAAACATCTACCACTTGCCGAGTTTGCCTATTACAATAGTTATCAAGCTACTATTGGGATAGCACCTTTTGCAGCTCTTTACGGTCGTAAGTGTTGTTCACCTTTGTATTGGGATGAAGTAGGGGAGATGAAGACTATTGATCTGACTATTATGCTAGTGCTTCTAGAGAAGATTGAGAATGTTCAGTTGATCAAGCAGAGAATGCTTACAGCGAAGAGCAGATTCAAGAGTTATGCTGATAAGCGTCATCGGAACTTGGAGTTTACAGTCAGAGATCAGGTTTTCTTGAGATTGCCTCCTCGTAAGGGGTTTGCTCGATATGGTAAAGGCGGAAAGCTGAGTCCAAGGTTTATAGGGCCGTTTGAGATTACCGGCAGGGTTGACAAGTTGGCATATCAATTGGCTTTATTGGAGAATTTCTCTAATGTTCATGATGTCTTTCACTTGTCTAATTTGCGGAAGTATAATTCGGATCCTTCTCATATTCTAGAGCCAGAGCCATTACAGCTTCGTGAGAATCTGACTTATGATGAGAGGCCGATTCGCATTCTTGATCATATGGAACGGGAACTGAGATCGAAGAAGATTTCGATGGTCAAAGTGTTGTGGAAGCATCACGGTATTGAGGAGGCTACTTGGGAGAGGTGAGATCAGATGCAGCAGCAGTGCCCAGATCTTTTCCGTTCAACAAGTAAGAATTTCGGGGACAAAATTTCTTTAAGGGGGGGAGAATGTGAGACCCCATATTTTGCCTAACCTCGATTTGTGTGTTTTGCCTCGTTTTGCATGCTTTGACCTGTTTATGTGTTATACGAGTTAAAATGTGTTAAAAATGTGATTTATAATCCTAATACATGCTATATGTGCATTCAAAAATTTTCATAAAAAACGGAATCATAAATTTTATCGCCGGTTTTAGTGTATAGTATTTTGAGCACCCGTCCGCTAAAATTTTTACATGGTTATTTTAAACGTCTTAAAACCTAGTCCTCATGTATTAATAGACCTGTGTTTAATTAAAACAAATTTGGAATCGGTTTCGAAATTTGAAAGGTTTTTACACTTTCTTTTGCAAGAAATCGAGTTTTAAGCCGACTCGGGTGAAAATGTTTAAATGTAAAACTCTTTGTCACCGAAAATATAATGTCTAGAATTAATTTAGGTGTCAATTTAATAGTTGAGCTAGAAATAGTCAATAAATGAATTAAAAGACTAGAAATAATTAAAAGACTAAATAAAACTACTTTGACTTTATTTTAATTTATTTGACCTTTACTTAATATGCATCAACACACACTTGCAAAGCACAAAAACACACTCACACACACACACATGGCCGAGAGCCATTAGAGAGAAAAAGAGAAAGAAACTCAAGGTTTTTCAAAGAGATTTTTCAATAGAACTTGCAATTAAAGGCCAATTTCCATCAACCAAAGCTTGATTCCACCTCTTGAGCTTCCATTGAGCATCTTTGTAGCTTCAAAACACATCAAAGGTGAGAGAAAAATTCTAGATCTCAAATGTCATCTTTTATGTTTTTGCGTATAATTGCATTTTAAACCGTTAGAAAGTTGAATTGATGTTATATTATTGCTTAGTGCATGCTAAGGATCATTTATATGCGTTTATATAAGATTTGAACCGTTGTAGCAAGAATTTTTATTTTCGGGTATTAAAAGTTGAGTTATTAGCTATTTGGTGATTATTTTGAGTTGTAGTGGTTGGAATCGATTGCCGTCGATTTGTAAAATTTTGTTAAATACGTGGTATTGCCGTTGTAATGCCGAAATTTTGATTGAGATGTTGGTGCGAAAATCCGGAAATTTCAGCCTAGGTGCATTGAGGTTTTAGGGCTGTTGAGCTCGATTTGGTTGTATTTTGGTTGGTTTCCGAGGGGGCTAATGTAGTTCATTGAAAGAGTGAGTGATAGGAATTGGTTTGGAGTTGTTTGGATTAGTAGAATGTAAGTTATGATTATTTGAAGTTTAGGTTATATTTCTTTAAAATGTTGTTATATGCCTTTGGATGATCGGGTGGGGTTTGAGTAATTGAATTGTGAGTTGTTGATGGTTAGATTAGGGTTTGGTTGTGTGTCTAATGCATGTCAAGTTGGGTGGCCTACTTTGTCATCTAACTTAGTTGTTTAATTGTTAATTGATTAATTGATCTTGTGTTGTTTTAATGTTATTAATTGATTGATGCATTATTGATTATTGATTATTGATTATTGAATATTGATTATTGATGAACCGGGAAATAGTCAACAGAAAAGGTTGTCATCTTGTGAATGATTGTTTATTATTATTGCTGAGTCTTGATATGCGTGTGCCACCTCTCAGGCGGTATCGGGCCGTCGGGTTGACAACGGCATGGCTATCAGAGGCTACCCTCATCTCGCATGGGAGGAGATGCCATGGAGGGTAGGGCTAGTGAGGTACCTCGGGTGTGTGTGTCATGGGGGTGATAAGAGGTTGGTTGAGATCGTGATGGCGTTTGGAGCTACACCAACTAGAGTATCCTTTATTGATTGGTCATTATAGTTATGTGTTTATATTGTTATTAATGTTTATTATTGTGTTTACTACTCAAAGGATCATTTCCAAGGAGTATACTAATAATGTTAGAGATCTATCGGATCCTCACTAGGCTTGTTTTAAATAAGCTCACTCTCAATTATTGCATGCATGCAGGTGTTACTGATTCTGACTACGGGTACGTGCCTCTTGAAGTGGGAAATGTGCCGTATGTGGATGAGTCTTATGTGCAGGAGTCATTACCATGAGATTATCTTAGTTGTTGTAAAACAATGTATTGTATAACCTATCTTAATATAAAGACAGATGTATGATGATCTAGTAGTCTTTATTTTGATCATGATTAGATTACTAAGTTGGTTATAATCTATTTTGAATTGTACGTATAGCCTATGTACTAAGTTGGAACGGAGGCGTATAACTATGAATGGGTAGTTGAAGGAATGATTATTGTATAATATGGTTATGTTGTATGTTGTTAATTTAATTGAGGAGTTGATTGTTGAATGGTTTGTGGAGTTAGTTGTATGATATTGATAAGAGGTTGGTTTAGAGCCTCAGTGTCTTAATTACTGTCGCTATACTACCAAAATTCCGTTGCGTCCTGACTGAATATAGGTGGGGTCGAGTTGGGGCGTGACACGCCGATCCCTGGTCGGAATCGTTTATGGTTGAGACTAGGACGGTATCTGATCGTCTTTGAGCCCCCAACTTTCGTTCTTGATTAATGAAAACATCCTTAGAAAATGCTTTCGCAGTTGTTCGTCTTTCATTAATCCAAGAATTTCACCTCTGACTATGAAACATGAATGCCCCCGACTGTCCCTATTAATCATTACTCCGATCCCGAAGGCCAACTCAATAGGATTGAAATCCTATAATGTTATCCCATGCTAATGTATACAGAGCGTAGGCTTCCTTTGAGCACTCTAATTTCTTCAAAGTAACAGTGCCGGAGGCACGACCTGGCCAGTTAAGGCCAGGAGCGTATCGTCAGCAGAAGGGACGAGACAACCGGTGCACACTAAAGGCAGACCGGCCGACCCATCCCAAAGTCCAACTACGAGCTTTTTAACTACAACAACTTAAATATACGCTATTGGAGTTGGAATTACCGCGGCTGCTGGCACCAGACTTGCCCTCCAATGGATCCTCGTTAAGGGATTTAGATTGTACTCATTCCAATTACCAGACTCTTTGAGCCTGGTATTGTTATTTATTGTCACTACCTCCCTGTGTCAGGATTGGGTAATTTGCGCGCCTACTGCCTTCCTTGGATGTGGTAGCCGTTTCTCAGGCTCCCTCTCCGGAATCGAACCCTAATTCTCCATCACCCATCACCACCATGGTAGGCCACTATCCTACCATCGAAAGTTGATAGGGCAGAAATTTGAATGATGCGTGGCCGGCACAAGGCTGTGCGATCCGTCGAGTTATCATGAATCATCGTAACAACGGGCAGAGCCCGCGTCGACCTTTTATCTAATAAATGCATCCCTTCCAAAAGTCGGGGTTTGTTGCACGTATTAGCTCTAGAATTACTACTGTTATCCGGGTAGTAGATACCATCAAACAAACTATAACTAATTTAATGAGCCATTCGCAGTTTCACAGTCTGAATTAGTTCATATTTACACATGCATGGCTTAATCTTTGAGACAAGCATATGACTACTGGCAGGATCAACTAGGTAGCATTCCTTACCGATGCTAGCGTCGCACGAGGCACATCGTCCCTTAAGGGTCAACGGCTCGAGACGAGCGCACAAGCGTCGTACGCGATTAGCGATGAACGCTGATTTCAGGCAAAGAGAGGCCAAGGACCCCATACCGTCATAGTGTGCCGTATCCAAGAGATCGAGCGATGCCCCACGGGCCACGTGTACAGCACTTGTTGGAGTAAGCAGCGTGGAGCACGGGACGTGCTTAGGGGTTTGCCCCACATCATCCACAGAGGTAGACGCAAGGCAAAAGATGGACGATGTGACTTTAGACTACCTTCTTTGTAGGTACGCAACACAGGAAACTGACCTACCAACCAAGGCAACGTAAGCACTCGGCCTGCGAATGAAGAGGCAAGCAGGGGCAGACGTCGCTGCTCAACCAGGGATCCAACCGACCCATACAAGCCAACCACCACTCACGCGTTATAACGTTCGCTATGCCCAGACCACCAAGCCGGTAACCGCCCCACCGTCTACGTAAACGAAGCACTTCAGGCGAACGGAACCGGCGAGATGGCCCGAGCACGCACCGCTAGGCATGAAGAATTTCTGAGGGACACGGGATGGGAATGGCATGAGGTGCATGACCAGGCTGCACGTTGCAAGCTTAAGGGCCTACTTCGTGGTGCCCGACCATGCACCAATTGCACGCAACTGAGGTACCAACCGAAAGCGGACTTCCTGCCCATGCGGTGCTTGGATTGCCACGACACTAGACCACGTCCGTCGCATTACGACTCAGCGAGGACCATGGCGTCGTGTGCTAGGCGATTCGCGCATCACGCAGTCCAGTACGAACACACTGTGGGATGGCTTCAAGGCAGCACGGTGCTTGGATCGCCACAACATTGAAGCTCTAGCCATCTTCTTATCGCAACGCTCGCGTCATAACTTAACGAAAGCCAAGGCCATGTGCTAGGCGATTCCCACATCGCGCAGTCCCCCACCGTCCCCCTATATGCACCCACATGCACGAAACGAGACAAGCAAAGTTCCTGCCCATGCGGTGCTTGCATCGGCATGACACTAGACCACGTCCGTCGCATTACAACTCAACGAGGACCATGGCATCATGTGTTAGGCAATTCATGATTCGCGCATCGCGCAGGCCCATAGGAACACACCGGGGGACAGCTTCGAGGCAGCATGGTGCTTGGATCGCCACGACATTGAAGCATCAGCAATCGTCTCATCGCAACGCTCGCGTCGTTGGTTAGCGAAAGCCAATGCCACATGTGCTAGGCGATTCGCGCATCATGCATGCCCTCCCACCGTCCCTCAGTATGCACCCGTATGCACGGAACGGGACAAGCAAACTACAATCCTGCCCACGCAGTGCTTGGATCGCCACAACACTAGACCACGTCCGTCGCATTACGACTCAGCGAGGACCATGGCATCGTGTGCTAGGCAATTTGCGCATCGTACAGGCCAGTCAGAACAAACTGGGGGACGGCTTCAAGGCCGCATGGTGCTTGGATCGCCACGACATTGAAGCATCAGCAATCGTCGCATCGCAAGACTCGCATCGTTGTTTAATGAAAGCCAATGCCACATGTGCTAGGCGATTCGCGCATCACGTATGCCTCCTACTGTCCCCCTGTATGTACCCGTATGCACGGAACAGGACAAACAAACTACCTTCCTACCCACGCGGTGCTTGGATTGCCACGACACTAGACCACGTCCGTCGCATTACGACTCAGTGAGGACCATGGCGTCGTGTGCTAGGCGATTCGCGCTTCGCACAAGCCCGTCGAAACCAACTGGGGGACGGCTTCAAGGCCGCATGGTGCTTGGATCGCCACGACATTGAAGCATCAGCAATCGTCTCATCACTACGCTCGTGTCGTTGCTTAACGAAAGCCAATGCCACATGTGCTAGGCAATTCGCGTATCACGCATGCCCCCTACCATCCCCCTGTATGCACCTGTATGCACGGAACGGGACAAGCAAACTACCTTCCTGCCCACGTGGTGCTTGGATCGCCATGACACTAGACTATGGCCGCGCGCATCCACTCGGCAAGGGCCATGGCTTCGTCTGCTTGGCAATTCGCGTATCGCGCAGGCCCAAAGACACGTCGGGGGACGGGAATGTCCCCTAACGTGTACCTAGCCGGCAGCACGGGGATGGCTAGTTTTGTTCTTGGGTAACCACTCGTCTCCTCATTAGCCATCCCAATTACGTCGACGGTGTTGCGGTACCAAGATGGGTAATGAGGGGCTAGGGAAACCACCCCGTTCCTCATTAGCCATCTTGGTACCGCGCCGAGGGACATGTCGGGGGACGCGGGACAGGGGTGGCACGACCCCAACGCATGGGTATGCAATGCAATACCTCAGCGTGATTCACTCGGTAGGCATTTCCACCCACAATATAGCCCACGATATAGCCCACAATATGCCGCGAAGTGCCCACAACGTCCCCCCGCATGGACCTCGAACAAGGGGCTAGACACCACATACCCCCCTATAGTACATTTAGATGTAAAACCCAAGTGACAGCAGTAGCGTACATTTTGTCAGAGATTCATAATAGGTGTTTTACACTATAAAAGGCCCCATATGGCATGATCTTCGTACCCAACTTGCTCCTTATTGATAGCATATGATATCCAAATGCTTCAAAATTATTTTTTTTGAAAAAATATTCTTAAATATTTAATCTTTGCGAAAAATAGGAAAAAAATCAGAAAAAATAGTAAAAAATTCAAAAAAATTTATATTAATTCATAAATTAATTTGTTAAATGATATTCAAAAATATTTTTTTTTTCAAAAAATTAATTTTTAATATTTAAAAATTACGAAAATAGGGAAAAATAAGAAAAAAATACTAGAAAATTAAGAAAAATTTATATTAATTCATAAATTAATTTGTTTACATGATATTTGGCTTTAAAATTTTTTTGGATGGATTGGAAAACCGATTAATCTATTTTGCCTCACAAATGTGACGAAATGTTTGTCAAAAAAGGGAAAGGTTAAGACTACTTCATAGATTCGGAAACCACTTGTATAAGGATATCAATGTCCACATTCGTGTCATAATACATTCCGCATTCCCAATGCCCCCGAATGGTTAACATTGCCCGTTGTGCCCAACGTCCCATAGTAGTGCCAAACCCGTCCCACAACATCCCTCATCGTCCCCCAAGTGTACACTCATAGTGCCCTAGTCGAGCCCCAACAACGCCCCTTGAGCGCCTCGCGTGCCCCACTTGCGCGCACCATCGTGCAGCACGGGTGCCCTATTAGCTCACCTTCGTGCCGCATGCGGGCCGCATGCGCTTACCATTGTGCGGCATGCACGAACGATGCGCACACTATCGTGCAGCATGGGCCCACCATGTGCACGCCTTCGTGCGGCATGCTCGCACTATCGTGCGGCATGGGTGCAATTTTCTTCTTTTGCGCAGTTTTTTCGTCTAGGATCGTACGTCGTGAGCCGCGATAAGGACGACAACCTAATCCATCACATTTCTATTACAGAATCCCACGACACCTTGGGTAAGATAACTTCACTTCACGTAGAGGCGGGGCCTACAAACCGAGGGCGTGGGGCTTGCGACCAGGTATAAGTCGCCGCGGTGCTCATAACTTTTGAACCGTAAGTAGTTACGCGGTGCACAGCATACTGTTGGAAAGCTCTCAGAGAGGTCTACGACGTGGGCATCAAGCCTTCTCGGCTACGCATATTTTCAGAGTAAAAAATCGAACGTTTTCATCAGTTTCGGGATACTTTTCTTCTTTTGTGCTGTATTACCGTCCCGGATCGTACATCGTGAGCCGAGAAAAGGACGACAACCTAATCCATCACATTTCTATTACCTAATCCCCTGGCTCCTTGGGCAAGACAACTTCGCATCACGTAGAGGTTGGTCCCGCAAACCGAGGGCGTAGGGCTTATGACCAGGTATCCGTCGCTCCGGTGCCCATAACTTTTGATCCGTCAAGAGTTACGCGGCGCACAGCATACCGTTGGAAAGCTCTCTGAGAGCTCTATGACGTGGGCATCAAGTCTGCATGGCTGCGCCTATTTTCAGAGTTCAAAATCGAACGTTTTCATTCGTTTCGTAACACTTTTCTTCTTTTGCGCTGTTTTTCATCCCGAATAGTACATCGTGAGCCGCAAAAAGGACGACAACCTAATTCATCACATTTCTATTACCTAATCCCACGGCACCTTGGGCAAGACAACTTCGCTTCATGTAGAGGCTTGGCTCGTAAACTGAGGTCGTGGGGCTTGTGACCACGTCTTCGTCGCTTCGGTACCCATAACTTTTGATCCGTAAGGAGTTACGCAGGGCACAACATACCGTTGGAAAGCTCGCCGAGAGATCTACGATCTGGTGCCCATAACTTTTGATCTGTAAGGAGTTATGCGACGCACAGCATACCGTTGGAAAGTTCTCTGAGGGCTCTGCAATGGATGCCGCAAGCCTGCCCAGCTGCGCCAATTTTCGGAGCATAAAATCGAACGTTGTCATCAGTTTCGATCACTTTTCTTCTTTTGCGCTATTTTTTCGTCCCGGATCGTACGTCGTCAGCCGCGAAAAGGATGACAACTTAATCCATCACATTTCTATTATCGAATCCTATGGTACCTTGGGCAATACAACTTTGCTTCACGTAGAGGCTGGGCTCGCAAACCGAGGGCGTGGGGCTCGGGACAAGGTCTCCGTCGCTCCGATGCCCATAATTTTTGATCCGTAAGGCGTTACGCAGTGCACAGCATACCGTTGGAAAGCTCTCCAGGAGCTCTACGACGGGTGCTGTGCCTTTTTTCGGAGCCCAAAATCGAACATTTTTATCACTTTTGGGACACTTTTCTTCTTTTGCACTATTTTTCTGTCCCAGATCGTATGTTGTCTGCAGCAAAAAAGACAACAATCTAATCCATCACATTTCTATTACCGAATCCCACGGCACCTTGGGCAAGACAACTTCACTTCACGTAGAGGCTTGGCTCACAAACCGAGGGCGTGGGGCTTGTGACCAGGTATCCGTCGCTCCGGTGCCCATAACTTTTGATCCGTAAGGAGTTACGCGACGCATAGCATACAGTTGGAAAGCTCTCCGAGAGCTCTACGATAGGTGCATCAATCTTGATCGGCTGCGCCTATTTTTGGAGCCCAAAATCAAATGTGTTCATCAGTTTCGGGACACTTTTATTATTTTGCGCTGATTTTTTGTCTTGGATCGTACGTCGTAAGCCACGAAAAGGATGACAACTTAATCTATCACATTTCTATTATCGAATCCCACGGTACTTTGGGCAAGACAACTTCACTTCATGTGGCGGCTGGGCCCGAAAACCGAGGGCTTGGGGCTTGGGACCAAGTCTCCGTCACTCCGGTGCCCATAACTTTTGATCCGTAAGGCGTTACGTGGCGCACAACATACTTCTTGAAAGCTCTCGGAGAGCTCTACGACGGGTGCTGCAAACCAGCTTAGCTGCGCCTATTTTTGGAGGCCAAAATCAAACAATTTTATCAGTTTCGGGATACTTTTCTTCTTTGGAGCTATTTTTTCGTCCTGAATCGTACGTCGTGAGCCCCGAAAAGGACGGCAACCTAATTCATCACATTTTTATTATCGAATCCCACGGCACCTTGGGTAAGACAACTTCGCTTCACGTAGAGGCTGGGCTTGTAAACCGAGGGTGTGGAGCTTGCGACTAGGTATCCGTCACTTCGGTGCCTATAACTTTTGATCCGTAAGGAGTTACGCAGCGCACAACATACCGTTGGAAAGCTCTTCGAGAGCTCTATGACAGGTGCAACAAGCCAACTCAGCTTTGCCTATTTTTAGAGAATAAAATCGAACATTTTCATCAGTTTTGGGATACTTTTCTTCTTTTACGCTGTTTTTCCATCCCGGATCATACGTCGTGAGCCGCGAAAAGGTCGACAACCTAATCCATCAGAATTCTATTATCGAATCCCATGCCACCTTGGGCAAGACAGCTTCACTTCACATTGAGGCTAGGCCGGCAAACCGAGGGCGTGGGGCTTGTGACCAGGTATCCGTCGCTCCGGTGCCCAAAACTTTTGATCCGTAACGAGTTACGCGGCGCACAGCATACAGTTGGAAAGCTCTCCGAGAGTTCTGCGACGGGTTCAGCAAGTCTGTAACCCTGTGCCTGATTTTGGAGCCCAAAATTGAACGTTTTCATCAGTTATGGGACACTTTTCTTCTTTTGCACCCTTTCTCCGTCCAGGATTGTACGTCGTCAGCCGCAAAAAGGAAGACAACCTAATCCATCACATTTCTATTATCGAATCCCACGGTACCTTGGGCAAGACAACTTCACTTCACGTAGAGGCTGGGCCCACAAACTGAGGGCGTGGGGCTTGGGACCAGGTTTACGTAGCTCCGGAGCCCATAACTTTTGATCCGTAAGGAAGTACGCGGCACATAGCATACCGTTGGCAAGCTCTCCGAGAGCTCCACGATAGGTGCAGCAAGCCTGCTAGGCTGCGCCTATTTTCGGAGCCCAAAATCAAACTTTTTCATCAGTTTTGGGAAATTTTTTTTCTTTTGCGCTATTTTTTCTTCATGGATCATACGTCTTGAGCAGCGAAAAGGGCGACAACCTAATCCATCACATTTCTATTATTTTATCCCACGGCACCTTCGGCAACACAACTTCTCTTCACGTAGAGGCTAGGCCCCCAAATCGAGGGCGTGGGGCTTGGGACAAGGTCTCCGTTGCTCCGGTGCCCATAACTTTTGATCCGTATGGCGTTACATGGCACACAGCATACCGTTGAAAAGCTCTCCGAGAGCTCTAACACAGGAGCTGCAAGCCTTCTCAGCTGCGTCTATTTTTGGAGCCCAAAATCGAACGGTTTTATCAGTTTCGGGACACTTTACTTCTTTTGTGCTATTTTTTCATCCCAGATCGTATGTTGTCAGTCGCAAAAGGATGACAACCTAATCCATCACATTTCTATTACCGAATCCCATGGCACATTGGGCATGACAACTTCACTTCACGTAGAGGCTAGGCCCGCAAACCGAGGGCGTGGGGCTTATGACCAGGTCTACGTCGCTCCGGTGCCCATAACTTTTGATCCATAAGGAGTTATGCGGTGCACATCATACTGTTGGAAAGCTCTCCGAGAGCTCTACGATGGGGCCAACAAGCTTGCTCGGTTGCGCCTATATTCAGAGTCCAAAATATAATGTTTTCATCAGTTATGGAACACTTTTCTTCTTTTGCGCTGTTTTTCCTTCCCGGATCGTATGTCGTGAGCCGCTAAAAGGACGACAGCCTAATCCATCATATTTCTATTATCGAATCCCACGGCACCTTGGGAAAGACAACTTCGCTTCACATAGAGGCTGGGCCTGTAAACCGATGGCGTGGGGCTTGTGACCCGGTATCGGTTGCTCCGGTGCCCATAACTTTTGATCCGTAAGGAATTACACGGCGCACAGCATACCGTTGGAAAGCTCTTCGAGAGCTTTACGACTGGTGCAGCAAGTCTACTTGGTTGCACCTATTTTTGGAGAACAAAATCGAACGTTTTCATCAATTTTGGGACACTTTTCTTTTTTTGCACTGTTTTTCCATCCCGGATCGTACGTCGTGAGCCGTGAAAAGGGCGACAACCTAATCCATCACATTTATATTATCGAATCCCACGGCACCTTGGGCAAGACAACTTCGCATCACATAGAGACTGGGCCCGCAAACCGAGGACGTGGAGCTTGTGACCAGGTATCCGTCGCTCCGGTGCCCATAACTTTTGATCTGTAAGGATTTACGCGGCGCACAACATACCGTTCGAAAGCTCTCTAAGAGCTTTGCGACTGGTGCTACAGGCCTACTTGGTTGCGCCTATTTTTGGAGCCTATAATTGAACGTTTTCATCAGTTTTGGGACAATTTCCTTCTTTTGTTCGGTTTTTTCATCTCGGATTATTCCAAGGAATCATCGTTAGGCACGTCGTCCTTGGGTACCTGTTCTTGATCTCTTCACCTGAGATGATAAAAGAGGGTGAGTCCTTATGAACTCAGCGAGGGGGAACGAGAAATAGGTTTTGAAACTCATTTTCTGGTTCAACTTATGAAAACCCTTTTTGCAAGCATGAATATATCACAAATAAGTACATAACAATAATATAAAAGTAAAGGAACACAGTTACCCATCTTTCCTCCCCGAGGTCCTCTAGGAACCAAACGAGAGTACTTATACACATAGTGAAAAGGATATGGTGAGCTTTTGCTCTCAGTTCATTTCCAATATCAGTTGTTGCGGCCGACTTCAAATCATCCCCTTATCACGCCAAATGGGTGTACTCTGGATGTACCCCGAAATCCTACGACCCAACTCTCCGAGGAAGTCTAGCCCCCAAGCGAGAGAGGGAATTGGACAATGGTAGTCACGGTTGCACCGGCAAACCCGATGCCGCCCGGTGTGCGTGAACGCTACCACGCCAGAATGAAAGGTTGCAACCTTGTATGCAATGCACATTTATGACATTTAATATATCACATTAGGAGGACAACAAAGTAGGTTGCCTCCGAGCAGTCATAAAATTGCACATTGACAAGTAAACGAGCGAGGCACGATAAGACAAGTAATTTCACTTGAAAGGCACATGGAGTTATATGAACATTAAACGGGCAGCCATGTAATGCACGTAAATCAAGTCATATAACTCATTTCAAAGTTCACGTAATCAAATAACAAGATTATTCAACATGCAACAACATCTATGTGGGACCGGGTGCAAGAAAAGCCTACTTATCAACATGAAATCATCGAAATCATATTTAGGGCTACAAGGGCAACTACGGGCAGCCTACTAAACACATAATCCAACACAACATCCAAAGGATCAACACTTAGCAAATTCACCTAGTTACTAGGGTTCCAATTCGTGCTTACCCGTGCGATTAAGCCCCAAGTCATCTAAAAATCAAACTCAAGCCATGCATCGATTAATTCAAACACCCTCAAGTATTCAAAACAGTCCACACAACATCCCAATGCCACAATCCCAAGCATTTAACAAAACAAGAGAAGCTACAATAATTTTTCTAAGCTTATCACTAAGTGAAACCCTCACTGCAATAGGCTGTTTTCTCACAATCATTAAAATAAGCAAAAAATCTCCAATTCTAGTGAATAAGATGTCAAATTAAATCTCAATAATTGAACTAAATTCAGAAACAAACCTCGCATCATTTGGAGTTCGGGTTCAATAGTTATAGCCAAAACAGTGAGACTGCACAAAACTGTCCAGATATGCACACATTTCAATACTTGTCGTTTTTGAGGGCCTTAGGGTCAGATTTAGCCTTAGTCCATTTCTGATGAAAATGTCCAGAACGGAAAAATCTAGTATTATACCAAATTTCATGCATTTTGGATATCATTTACTAAGTCAAAATTGGTTCGTTCCACAAGGTCAGTGAATCTGCCAAAACCTGCTTCATTTTTTCAGACTTTCCAGATTTGGACACATTTTAATGATTTGCCATTTTGAGGACCTTACAATCAAAATTAGCTTTGGCCTATGTCTGTGAAAAATGTTCATAACTGGTAAAAATAGTCACCTACCATTTTTCAAGCATTTTAAACATCATTTACCTAGCCAAAATCACCTCGCACCAACAAGACAGAAAGATGTCACATGCACGATTTCATCTATCATAACATTCTAGCCCAAAATCTTGCCATGCATGGTTGTAAGAGCTTATGAACACACATATATCTCAAGTACAGAAGCAAAGATAAACATTTAAGAGCATGCATGTGGGTTTTTGAAAGCTTTTCAAGAAATTTTAGCCCTCACCTTAACAAAACAACAAGAAGATGCACAAGACTCTTGGTGAAACACAAAGTTGATCTTCTTCCTTGCTTAGCCGAGACACCACTCGATTTTCTCTATTTTTCCTAGCTTAGTGACCAAGTTCTTAGTAGATGCATGTGGTTAGAACAAGAAGAAAAGAAATGGAAGCTAGCAAACTCACCTAAGCCGAAATGGAGGTTCAAAGAGCTTGCATGTGTGTTTCTTGCAACCTAGCTTGCTTAATCGAGCTCCCTAGCTTCTTGCTTGCCTTGATGAACTATGGAGTGATGAAGATGAGCTATGGAGTCTACAATATTGAGCTAGGGCAGAGAGAGAGAGAGAAGAATGAAAGGGAGAGAGAAGAATGAGAGGAAAATGAGTGAAATGAAAGAAAAATGAAAGCCTTGCAAGTGATGAAGCATGTGTCGGCCTTGGGCATACAAATTTCAGATTTGTGTCTTCAAGAAGCATGATTTTTGAATCACCTAGCATGGGCAAGGAGCTTTGTGTCGAGAATTAGGGCTTTGAGGAGGGTTTGAGCAAATTTTTTATGCATTTGTGTCGTAAGTTGTCTAAGAATGTTTGGGAATAAGATTTGATTAAAATGCATGGACAATGGCTCCTAGTGGTCGGCCAAGGGTGTGCAAAATCTGAATCTTTGTCATCTTTTGAGCATTAATTAATTGTGTGTTTGGGATATGCAAAGAATAAAGAATAAGGAATGTCTAGCTTTTTATGAGATTTTGTCTTCTAGTGGGTTGAATTAGTAATTTAATATTAGTTAGTGGGATTTGTAGGATTAATTAATGACCTAGAGCTTCGCGTAAGATGCTTTCTTGATTAGCATAAGGGCACGCTTTCCTAGGTTTAGGGCACGCACTACGAGGTAGGGCACGAACTATGAGACGAATGCATGTTTTCAAAGTAAATGCACGCAACCCTAAATGAATGCACGCAATTCAATGCAAGGCACACAAAATGAGACACAATTCTTAGATCTAGGTTAAGGCACACAAATCTAGGTTAGGGCACACAAAATGAGGTATTGCACGCAAATCGAGGTCGGGCCTCACATCCTACCCTCCTTAAAAGAATTTCATCCCGAAATTCAATATTTCCTTTGAAATAGAGCTGGATACTGTTGCTCCATCTGGTCTCGCCTTTCCTACGTTGCTTCTTCAACTCCATGATGGTCCCACAGCACTTTCACCATCGGTATAGATTTGTTGCGCAACTCCCGATCTTGCTGGTCTAGGATCCGAATGGGCTTCTCTTCATAAGACAAGTTCTCCCGAAGCTGCAACGGCTCTGGCTCCAAGATATGCGATGGATCAGGATGATACTTCTGCAGCATTGAAACATGAAAGACGTCGTGAATATTGGAGAGGTTTTGGGGTAGTGCCAGGCGATACGCCAATTTGCCAACCTTCTCAA
This sequence comes from Ehretia macrophylla, assembly GCA_037974665.1. Taxonomy (NCBI): domain Eukaryota; kingdom Viridiplantae; phylum Streptophyta; class Magnoliopsida; order Boraginales; family Ehretiaceae; genus Ehretia; species Ehretia macrophylla. The sequence continues at coordinate 31,486,072 of CM075779.1, read as the reverse complement.
TTATCTCAAATGGTCCTACAATTCTAGGGCTCGACTTTCCACCCTTGCCGTGTTTAATCAGTCCCCTCCGGGGTGATATCTTCAAGAACACCTTGTCGCCAATCTTAAACTCTAAGCTCCGTCTCCGTCGGTCTGCATAACTTTTCTGCCTGCTTTGGGCGGTAAGCATCCGTTTCCGGATGAGGTGGATATTATCCACAGTCTTCATAAGTTCAGGTAGAATGGTCGGGTCAAAAGTCTTCGTTTCACCTACTTCATCCCAGTAAATTGGGGATCGACACTTACGTCCATACAACGCCTCAAATGGGGCCATCCCGATAGTGGCCTGATAACTATTATTATAGCGAACTCCGCTAGAGACAGATATTTCCCCCAACCTTTCCCAAAATCTAAAACACACGCCCTCAGCATATCCTCCAGAATCTGAATAGTTCTCTCCGATTGTCCATCAGTCTGAGGGTGATAAGTAGTGCTAAAACTCAACTTCGTTCCCAAAGCTTCTTGCAATCTCTTCCAAAATTAGGAAGTAAAATAAGGATCCTTATCCGATACAATACTCACAGGCATCCCGTGCAATCTTACAATCTCCGCCACATACATATCTCCCAACTTCTCAGGACTATCCTCCTTGTTCATCGGTAAGAAGTGCGCTAACTTAGTCAATCTATCCACTATGACCCAAACGGCGTCATGACCTTTTTGTGACCTGGGCAGGTCCATAACAAAGTCCATAGTTATATGTTCCCATTTCTATTGAGGAATCTCCAACGACTGAATTAAACCTACTGGTTGTTGATGTTCCGCTTTGACTCTCTGGCAAATCAAACACCGCGCCACAAACTCCGCAATCTCTCTCTTCATGTTATTCCACCAATAGTGTTGCTTCAAATCCCGGTACATCTTTGTTCCTCCAGGTGAATAGTGTATCTTGAATTATGGGCTTCTTCAAGAATCTTCTTTTTTAGCTCTGGCTCATTAGGAACACAAATCCGATTCCTAAACTTCCAAATACCATCATCATGAAACTTGAAATCTGTGTTGCTTTCTTTAATCTTCTAGAATTGTTGGTCCTTTTGTTGAGCCTCTCGTAATTCAGACAACAAGGTCGATTGAACTTGTGTAGTGGCAAAAAGTAACCCTTTCCGACTCAATTGTGGTTTCCACAATAATGCTTCCTCCAACAACTCCTGTACCTTGACTTCCAGTTTTGCCATGCTCGCTTTCCTACTTAAGGCATCTGCAACTACATTTGCTTTACCAGGCACATAATTGATTGGGCAGTTATAATCATCCAAAAGCTCCATCCACCGCCTTTGCCTGATATTCAACTCTTTTTGCGAGAACAAGTATTTCAAGCTCTTGTGATCAGTAAACACCTCGAACTTGTTACCCCATAGATAGTGCCTCCATTTCTTGAGTACAAACACAATAGCCGCTAACTCCAAATCATGCGTCGGGTAGTTCAATTCATACGGCTTCGGTTTCCTAGAAGCATACGCAATCACTCTTCCATTTTGCATCAGCACACAACCCAATCCTTCTTTCGAAGCATCGCTATAAATTACAAAACCTTGACTCCCTTTAGGCAATGCAAGAATAGGTGTGGTAGTCAATCTTTTCTTCAATTCTTGGAAGCTGTTCTCACACTTATCATCCCACACAAACTTTGTTTTCTTTTGAGTGAGCTTTGTAAGCGGTCTTGCAATCTTAGAGAAATCCTTCACGAATCTCTGATAATAGCCGGCTAGACCCAGAAAACTCCGAACCTCCGTAACGTTTTCCGACTCTTCCAAGACATCACCACTTCTATCTTTGCTGGATCCACTGCTATTCCCTCTTGGGATATGATATGCCCCAAAAATGCAATCTGCTGCAACCAAAATTCGCACTTGCTAAACTTTGCATACAATTGATGCTCTCGAAGTTTCTACAGTACCAACCGCAGATGTTGTTCATGCTTAGCCTCGGATTTCGAGTATACCAAAATATCATCAATGAAGATCACCACAAATTGGTCCAAGTAGGTTTGAACACCCTATGCATCAAGTCCATAAAAGCTGCAGGGGCATTAGTTAGTCCAAAAGGCATCACCACATATTCATAATGCCCATATATTGTCCTGAAAGCCGTTTTAGGCACATCCTCCTTTTTGATCCACAACTGATAGTACTGTTGCCTCAAGTCAAGTTTCGAATACACTTTGGCTCCTTGAAGTTGATCAAACAACTCGTCGATCAGTGGAAGTAGGTATTTATTCTTGACAGTCACTTGGTTCAATCCTCGGTAATCAATGCATAGCCTCAACGTTCCGTCTTTCTTCTTTACAAATAGGATTGGTGCACCTCACGGAGAAGAACTTGGTTGAACAAACCTCTTCTTCAACAATCCTTGCAATTGGTCCTTCAATTCTTGTAGCTCGGCCGGTGCCATATGATAGGGAGCTTTAGATATCGGCTGGGTTCCAAGCAGTAACTCTATAATGAACTCTATCTCCCGATTTGGGGGTAAACCAGGCAATTCTTCTGGAAACACATCCGCATAGTCTTTGATCACAGGCATCTCCTCCAACTTAGCTTTGTCCGACGGCTTGTTGATGAGTTAAGCTAAGTATCCACTACACCCTTTTCTCAAGGACTTCACTGCTTTTGTAGATGAAATGATGGAACTCCCGGTGAAATCTCTTCGACCCATTACCTCTAGTATTGGTTGACCAGGTACCTGGAACGCTACAATCTTCGTCCGGCAATCTAGTTGGGCATGATGCTTTGCCAACCAGTCCATCCCTAAGATGACCTCATATTCTCGAAAAGGTAATACAATAAGATTGGCTGAGAATTCCCTATCCTTAATTTGGATTTCACATGCTTTACAAGCTGAACGGGTAACAAGTTTAGAACCCATCGGAGTACCAACTTCTACTTCATAAGGCAAACATACAACTCGTAGTTTCACACGTTGCACACATAAGGGAATAATAAATGAATGAGTAGTACCCGGATCAATTAGCACCCTAACAGGTTGATTCAGTATGAAGAATGTACCTTCAACAACAGTGGTCTTCTCTGGAAGCTCCTCACACTCAATAGCATAAGCTCGAGCCTGAACTCTAGGAACTGGAGTCTTGCCTCTACCAGCTAGTTTACTCTGATTTTGTCCTGCTTGCCATTTAGGGCAATCCTTGATCTGATGCTGATCACTGCCACACCGTACACATCGTCCTGACTTCTTCTAGCACTGGGCCTCGGTCTGCCCCTTCTTGTCACAGTAAGAACAGTTGACAGACTGAGTAGCAAGTGAACTACCTGTGGATCCGCGGGTGGAAGAGGCTAATGGCGCTTTCGTCGAGCCACAGTTATTCACAGGTCTGTTCTGGCTCTGGCCCTGACTACGACTCTGGCCCTAGAATTTCCTCTGTTGACCTGAAGGCTGGTATGGTTTCTTGTTCGGCTGACTCAAACCGGCTCTATCAAGTTTCCTCTTCTCAACTCGGGAAGCAGATGCAAAGAGAGCAGAATAGGTATTGAAGTCATGCGAAGCCAACTGGTCCTAAATCTCTGGCCTCAATCCCGTAGTAAATTTCCACATATTCGCCTCCAGAGTACTGACCATGTATTGAGCATAGCGGGACAGTCGGTCAAAACGAGCCTCGTACTGGGCCACCGTCATGTTACCCTGGGTCAAGTGCATGAACTCCTCAATCCGCCTCTGCCTGGAAACTGCAGGTACATATTTCTCCTTGAATACCTTAACGAAATTACCCTACAAGCGAGGTGTCTGATCAGTTTCCCATAGTGCCTCCACAGTGTGCCACCAATGCTCAGCATCCCCGTGCAATAGAAACAAAGCAAACTCCACCTTTTCTTCATCAGTATAATCAAGTGGCCTAAAAATCCTCTCGATCTCAGACAGCCAAGCCTCTGCTTTTTCATCATCAGCTTCCCCGTGGAATTTGGATGGGCGAAAGTCAAAGAACTCCCTCATTCTGCTATGTCTCCCATGGTTACCATCATTCCTGTTGTTGTTGTTGTTAGCTTCACGTGCATCTTGACTTTCCATCACTCGTGACACGCGATCCATGGCATTCGCCATCATGTTAAACATAGCTATGCCCGGATTAGTTTGATAAGCATCTCCGGTCTCTTGGGGTTCACCGCTCCTATTAGTAGTGCGGGTACTAGGGCCAGCCATCTATAGGCACAGATTATGATGCACAATTTATTGAAATACGACAAACAAGAATTTAATGCATAAGATATGCAACATAATATAGATACACAATTCTAGAAACAATTAGGACATGTTAATCACTTAAGCACATAGAACATAGAAGGCACAATTAACATTATCACACAATAACATATAGACAAGTCATCCTAATTATCTTAGGGCTCCACCCATGGTCCGAGAGTTAAACTCGGCTTAAGCAATCTAAGCTCTGATACCATTTCTTCTTCTATAAGGTGTCACGCCCCAACCCAGCCTAAAAAGGTTAGACTAAGGTGTGAACTAAACATTCAAGCCATGTCTCGTACTTAGTCGTTCATAAAAGTTTAACACTTAACGTTTAGCCTAGACTCCACAATTTTTCTAGAAAACCGACAGCATAACGGCTGTAATTGTTCTCTTTAGTTTGACCTAGTTCTCTAAACGCCTCAAATTTCATTTCCAACTAAGATTACTATTTACCATCAATTGAAACGCCTACTAGTTATCTCGATGTCTCGTTTGATTAATAACCTAGCATAATAGTATGTCTCGTTTGTTTGTTAATCCTCGTTACAAAAGCACCTGTTGATCTTAGCTTAACAATTGGTACCTTCTTAAGATTGGATAGGTTCATTTTACTTAGTCCTTACCTGATACTTTATAATCCTATGATAGATACTAAACAGTAACGATAGCAAAATGACCATAGTAGTGTCTGTCTAGTTATTATCAATACAAGCCAAAATTAGACCCCAAATTACAACGGGGGTATTTTACATTACAAACATCAAGCAACATGAAAAGAAATAGTCTTCAAGCAGCACAGTGTTCACAATGGCCATAATCAAGCAAAGCACATAGGATAGGCAATCATTCCAAAGAATCATCGTTAGGCACGTCGTCCTCGGGTACCTGTTCTTGATCTTCTTCACCTGAGATGATAAAAGAGGGTGAGTCCTTATGAACTCAGCGAGGGGGAATGAGAAATAGGTTTTGAAACTCATTTTCTGGTTCAACTTATGAAAACCCTTTTTGCAAGCATGAATATATCACAAATAATTACATAACAATAATATAAAAGTAAAGGAACACAATTACCCGTCTTTCCTCCCTGAGGTCCTCTAGGAACCAAGCGAGAGTACTTATACACAAAGTGAAAAGGATACGGTGAGCTTTTGCTCTCAGTTCATTTCCAGTATCAATTGTTGCGGCTGACTTCAAATCATCCCCTTATCACGCCAAATGGGTGTACTCCGGATGTACCCCGAAATCTTATGACCCAACTCTCCGAGGAAGTCTAGCCCCCAAGCGAGAGAGGGAATTGGACAATGGTAGTCACGGTTGCACCGGCAAGCCCGATGCCGCCCGGTATGCGTGAACGCTACCACGCCAGAATGAAAGGATGCAACCTTGTATGCAATGCACATTTATGACATTTAATATATCACATTAGGAGGACAACAAAGTAGGTTACCTCCAAGCAGTCATAAAATTGCACATTGACAAGTAAACGAGGGAGGCACGATAAGACAAGTAATTTCACTTGAAAGACACATGGAGTTATATGAACATTAAACGGGAAGCCATGTAACGCACGTAAATCAAGTCATATAACTCATTTCAAAGTTCACGTAATCAAATAACAAGATTATTCAACATGCAACGACATCTACGTGGGACCGGGTGCAAAAAAAGCCTACTTATCAACATGAAATCATCGAAATCATATTTAGGGCTACAAGGGCAACTACGGGCAGCCTACTAAACACATAATCCAACACAACATCCAAAGGATCAACACTTAGCAAATTCACCTAGTTACTAGGGTTCCAATTCGTGCTTACCCGTGTGATTAAGCCCCAAGTTATCTCAAAATCAAACTCAAGCCATGCATCGATTAATTCAAACACCCTCAAGTATTCAAAACAGTCCACACAACATCCCAATGCCACAATCCCAAGCATTTAACACAACAAGAGAAGCTACAATAATTTTTCTAAGCTTATCACTAAGTGAAACCCTCACTGCAATGGGCTGTATTCTCACAATCATTAAGACAAGCAAACAATCTCCAATTCTAGTGAATAAGATGTCAAATTAAATCTAAAGAAGTGAACTAAATTCAGAAATAAACCTCACATCATTTGGAGTTCGGGTTCAATAGTTATAGCCAAAACAGTGAGACTGCACAAAACTGTCCAGATATGCATACATTTCAATACTTGTCGTTTTTGAGGGCCTTAGGGTCCGATTTAGCCTTAGTCCATTTCTGAAAAAAATGTCCAGAACTGAAAAATCTAGCAGGACACCAAATTTCATGAATTTTTTATATCATTTAATAAGTCAAAACTGATTCATTCCACAAGGTCAGTGAATCTGCCAAAACCTGCTTCATTTTTTTCAGACTTTCCAGATTTGGACACATTTTAATGATTTGCCATTTTGAGGACCTTAAATTCAAAATTAGCTTTGGCCTATTTCTGTGAAACATGTTCAGAACTGGAAAAACTAGTCTCCTACCAATTTTCAAGCATTTTTAAAATCATTACCTAGCCAAAATCACCTCGCACCAACAAGACAGAAAGCTGTCACATGCATGATTTCATCTATCATCACATTCTAGCCCAAAATCTTGCCATGCATGGTTGTAAGAGCTTATGAACACATATATATCTCGAGTACAGAAGCAAAGATAAACATTTAAGAGCATGCATGTGGGTTTTTGAAAGATTTTCAAGAAGTTTTAGCCCTCACCTTAGCAAAACAACAAGAAGATGCACAAGACTCTTGGTGAAGCACAAAGTTGATCTTCTTCCTTGCTTAGCCGAGACACCACTCGATTTTCTATATTTTTCCTAGCTTAGTGACCAAGTTCTTAGTATATGCATGTGGTTAGAACAAGAAGAAAAGAAATGGAAGCTAGCAAACTCACCTAAGCCGAAATGGAGGTTCAAAGAGCTTGCATGTGTGTTTCTTGCAACCTAGCTTGCTTAATCGAGCTCCCTAGCTTCTTGCTTGCCTTGATGAACCATGGAGTGATTAAGATGAGCTATGGAGTCTACAATATTCAGCTAGGGCCAAGAGAGAGAGAGAGAAGAATGAAAGGGAGAGAGAAGAATGAGAGGAAAATGAGTGAAATGAAAGAAAAATGAAAGCCTTGCAAATGATGAAGCATGTGTCGGCCTTGGGCATACAAATTTTAGATTTGTGTCTTCAAGAAGCATGATTTTTGAATCATCTAGCATAGGCAAGGAGCTTTGTGTCGAGAATTAGAGCTTTGAGGAGGGTTTGAGCTAATTTTTTATGCATTTGTGTCATAAGTTGTCTAAGAATGTTTGGGAATAAGATTTGAAATTAAAATGCATGGACAATGGCTCCTAGTGGTCGGCCAAGGGTGCGCAAAATCTGAATCTTTGTCATCTTTTGAGCATTAATTAATTGTGTGTTTGGGATATGCAAAGAATAAAGAATAAAGAATATGGAATGTCTAGCTTTTTGTGAGATTTTATCTTCTAGTGGGTTGAATTAGTAATTTAATATTAGTTAGTGGGATTTGTATGATTAATTAATGATCTAGTGCTTCGCGTAAGATGCTTTCTTGATTAGCGTGAGGGCACGCTTTCCTAGGTTTAGGACACGCACTACGAGGTAGGGCACGAACTACGAGACGAATGCACTTTTTTCCAAGTAAATGCACGCAACCCTAAATGAATGCACGTAATTCAATACAAAGCACACAAAACGAGACACGATTCTTAGATCTAGGTTAAGGCACACAAATTTAGGTTAGGGCACACGAAACAAGGTATCGCACGCAAATCGAAGTCGGGCCTTACACGTAGAGGTTGGGCCCGTAAACCAAGGGTGTGGGACTTGTGACCAGGTATCCGTTGCTCCGGTGCCCATAACTTTTGATCCGTAAGGCGTTATGCGGCGCACAACATACCGTTGGAAAGCTCTTCGAGAGCTCTATGACAGGTGTTGCAAGCCTAATCAGCAGCACTAGTTTTTGGAGAACAAAATCGAACGTTTTCATCAGTTTCGGGACACTTTTCTTCTTTTGCACTATTTTTAATCCCGGATCGTACGTCGTAAGCAGCGAAAAGGACGACAACCTAATCCATCACATTTCTATTATCGAATCCCACGGTACCTTGGGTAAGACAACTTCGCTTCACGTAGAGGCTGGGTCCGTAAACCAAGGGCGTGGGGCTTGTGACTAGGTATCCGTCGCTCCGGTGCCCATAACTTTTGATCCGTAAGGAGTTACGCGGCGCACAGCATACCGTTGGAAATCTCTTCGAGAGCTCTACGACTGGTACAGTAAGCCTACTCTGCTGCGCCAGTTTTCAGAGAACAAAATCGAACGTTTTCATCAGTTTCGGGACATTTTTCTTCTTTTGCGGTGTTTTTTCATCCCGGATCCTATGTCGTGAGTCGTGAAAAGCACGACAATCAAATCCACACATTTCTACTATAGAATCCCACGACACCTTGGGCAAGACAACTTCGCTTCAAATAGAGGCTGGGCCAGCAAACCAATGGCGTGGGGCTTGGGACCAGGTTTACGTCGCATAGCATACCATTGGAATGTTACATGGCGCACACCATACTGTTGGAAAGCTCTCCGAGAGCTCTGCGATGGGTGCAGCAAGCCTGCTCGGCTGCGCCTGGTTTCGGAGCCCAAAATCAAACATTTTCATCAATTTCGGGACACTTTTCTTCTTTTGCATTGTTTCTCCGTCTCGGATCGTACGTCGTCAGTCGCGAAAAGGATGACAACCTAATCCATCACATTTCTATTACCGAATCCCACGACACCTTTGGCAAGACAACTTCACTTCACGTAGAGGCTGGGCCCATAAACCGAGGGCGTGGGGCTTAGGACCAGGTTTAAGTCGCTCCAGTGCCCATAACTTTTTATTCGTAAGGAGTTACGCGGCGCATAGCGTACCGATGGAAAGCTCTCCGAGAGCTCTAAGACGGGTACAGCAAGCCTGCTCGGCTGCGCTTATTTTCGAAGCCCAAAATCGAACGTTTTCATCAGTTTCGGGACATTTTTATTCTTTTGAGCTATTTTTCTGTCCCAGATCGTACGTCGTGAGCCGCGAAAAGGACGACATCCTAGTCTATCACATTTCTATTATCGAACCCCACGGTACCTTGGGCAAGACAACTTCGCTTTTCGTAGAGGCTGGGCTCGCAAACCGAGGGCGTGAGGCTTGGGATCAGGTCTCCGTCGCTCCGGTGCCCATAACTTTTGATCCGTAAGGTGTTACAAAGCGTACAACATACCGTTGGAAAGCTCTCCGAGAGCTGTATAACAAGTCGTGCAAGCCTTCTCGGCTGTGCCTATTTTCGGATCTCTAAATCGAACGTTTTTATCAGTTTCGGGACATTTTTCTTCTTTTGCGATATTTTTCTGTCTCGGATTGTACGTTGTCAGCCGCGAAAAGGACAACAACCTAATCCATCACATTTCTATTACCGAATCCCACGGCACCTTGGGCATGACAACTTCACTTCACGTAAAGGTTGGGCCCGCAAACCGAGGGCGTGGGGCTTGGGACCAGGTTTACGTCGCTCCGGAGCCCATAACTTTTGATCCATAAAGAGTTGCACGACGCATAGAATACCGTTGACAAGCTTTTCGAGAGCTATACGATAGGTGCAGTAAGCCTGCTCGGTTGCGCCTATTTTCGGAGCCCAAAATCAAACGTTTTCATCAGTTTCGAGACACTTTTCTTTTTTTGCGCTGTTTTTTCGTCCCGGATCGTACGTCGTGTGCTGCAAAAAGGGAGACAACCTAATCCATCAAATTTCCATTATCGAATCCCACGACACCTTGGGAAAGACAACTTCGCTTCACGTAGAGGCTGGGCCCCCAAATCGAGGGTGTGGGGCTTGGGACCAGGTTTCCGTCGCTCCAGTGCCCATAAGCTTTGATCTGTAAGGCATTACGCGGCACACAGCATACCGTTGGAAAGCTCTCCGAGATCTCTAAGACGGGAGCTGCAAGCCTGCTCGGCTATGCCTAATTTTGGATCCCAAAATAGAACGGTTTTATCAGTTTCGGTGCACTTTTCTTCTTTTGCGCTATTTTTTGGTCCCGGATCGTGCGTTGTCAGTCGTGAAAAGGACGACAACCTAATCCATCTCATTTCTATTACTGAATCCCACGGCACCTTGGGCATGACAACATCACTTCACGTAGAGGCTGGACCCGCAAACCGAGGGCATAGGGCTTATTACCAAGTCTACTCGCTCTGGTGCCCATAACTTTTGATCCGTAAGGAGATATGCGGCACACAACATACCGTTGGAAAGCTCTCCGAGAGCTCTACGGCGGGGCCAACAAGTTTGCTTAGCTGCGCCTGTATTTAGAGTCCAAAATTGAACATTTTCATCAGTTTTGGATCACTTTTCTTCTTTTGCGCTGTTTTTCCCTCCCGGATCGTACGTCGTGAGCCGCAAAAAGGGCGATAGCCTAATTCATCATATTTCTATTATCGAATCCCACGGTACCTTGGGCAAGACAACTTCGATTCACATAGAGGCTGGGCCCGTAAACCGAGGGCGTGGGGCTTGTGACCAAGTATCAGTCGCTCCGGTGCCCATAACTTTTGATCCGTAAGGAGTTACGCAACGCACATCATACAATTGAAAAGCTCTTCAAGAGCTCTACGACAGGTGCAGCAAGCCTACTCTGTTGTGCCTATTTTCGGAGAACAAAATTGAACGTTTTCATCAGTATTGGGATACTTTTCTTCTTCTGCGCTGTTTTTTCATCCCGGATGGTACGTCGTGAGCCGCAAAAAGGACGACAACCTAATCCATCATATTTCTATTATCGAATCCCACGGCACCTTGGGCAAGACAACTTCGCTTCACATAGAGGTTGGGCCCGCAAACCGAGGGCGTGGGGCTTATGACCAGGTATCCGTCGCTCCGGTGCCCATAACTTTTGATTCGTAAAGAGTTATGCGGTGCACAGCATACCGTTGGAAAGCTCTCCGAGAGGTCTACGATGGGTACAGCAAGTCTGCTATGTTGTGCATGTTTTCGATGCCCAAAATCAAACGTTTTCATCAGTTTTGGGACACTTTACTTCTTTTGCGCTATTTTTTCGTCCCGGATCATACGTCGTCGGCCACAAAAAGGATAACAACCTAATCCATCACATTTCTATTATCGAATCCCATGGCACCTTGGGCAAGACAACCTCGCTTCACGTAGAGGCTGGGCCCACAAATCAAGGGCGTGGGGCTTGAGACCACCTTTACGTCGCTCCGGTGCCCATAACTTTTGATCCGTAAGGAGTTACGCGGCGCATAGTATACCGTTGGAAAGCTCTCCGAGGGCTTGATGATAGGTGCAGCAAGCCTACCCGGCTGCACCTATTTTCAGAGCCCAAAATCAAAAATTTTCATCAGTTTCGGGACACTTTTCTTCTTTTGCGCTGTTTTTCCATCCCAGATCGTACGTCGTGAGCTGCGAAAAGAACGGCAACCTAATCCATCACATTTTTATTATCGAATCCCATGACACCTTGGGGAAGACAACGTCGCTTCACGTAGAGACTAGACCCATAAATCGAGGGCGTGGGGCTTGTGACCAAGTATCCGTCGCTCCGGTGCCCATAGTTTTTGATCCATAAGGAGTTACGTGGCACACAGCATACCGTTGGAAAGCTCTTCGAGAGCTCTACGACATGTACAACAAGCCTACTCAGCAATGCCAGTTTTCAGAGAACAAAATTGAACCTTTTCGTTAGTTTCGGGACACTTTTCTTCTTTTGCACAGTTTTTCCATCCCGGATCGTACGTCGTGAGCCGCGAAAAAGACGACAACCTAATCCATCACATTTATATTATCGAATCCCATGACACCTTAGGCAAGACAACTTCGCTTCACGTAGAGGCCGGGCTCGTAAACCAAGGGCATGGGGCATATGACCAGGTATTTGTCGCTCCGGTGCCCATAACTTTGGATCCGTAAGGCGTTACGTGGCATATAGCATACCGTTGGAAAGCTCTTCGAGAGCTCTACGACAGGTGCAGCAAGCCTACTCAGCTACGCCAGTTTTCAGAGAACAAAATTGAACATTTTCATCAGTTTCGGGACACTTTTCTTATTTTTAGCTGTTTTTCAGTCCTAGATCGTACGCCGTGAGCCGCGAAAAGCACGACAGCCTAATCCATCACATTTCTATTATCGAATCCCACGAAATCTTGGGCAAGACAACTTCGCTTCAAATAGAGGCTGGGCCAGCAAACCGAGGGCGTGTGACTTGTGACCAGGTATCCGTCGTTCCCGTGCTCATAACTTTTGATCCGTTAGGAGTTACACGGCGCACAACAAACCGTTGGAAAGCACTCCGAGAGCTCTGCGATGGGTGCATCAAGCTTGCTCGATTGCGTCTAGTTTCAGAGCCCAAAATCGAACATTTTCATCAGTTTCAGGATACTTTTCTTCTTTTGCGCTGTTTTTCCATCCCGGATCGTACGTCGTCAGTCGCAAAAAGGATGACAACCTAATCCATCACATTTCTATTATTGAATCCCACGGCACCTTGGGCAAGACAACTTCGCTTCACGTAGAGGCTGGGCCCACAAACCGAGGGCGTGGGGCTTCGGACCAGGTCTACGTCGCTTCGGTGCCCATAAGCTTTGATCTGTAAGGAGTTACGCAGCGCATAGCGTACCGTTGGAAAGCTCTCCAAGAACTCTACAACAAGTCTTGCAAATCTGCTTGACTGCGCCTATTTTCGGAGCCCAAAATCGAACGTTTTTGTCAGTTTCGGGACACTTTTCTTCTTTTACGATATTTTTTCATCCCGGATCGTACATTGTCAGCAGCGAAAAGGACAAAAACCTAATCCATCACATTTCTATTACTGAATCCCACGGCACCTTGCGCATGAAAACTTCACTTCACGTAGAGGCTGGGCCCGCAAACCGAGGGCGTGGGGCTTGTGACCAAGTCTACGTCGCTCCGGTGCCCATAAGTTTTGATTTATAAGGAGTTACGCAGTGCATAGCACACCGTTGAAAAGCTCTCCGAGAGCTCTACGACGAGGGCAATAAGCTTGCTCAGCTGCGCCTGTATTCGGAGTCCAAAATCGAATGTTTTCATTAGTTTTCGAACACTTTTCTTCTTTTGCGCTGTTTTTTCATCCCGGATTGTACGTCGTGAGCCGCGAAAAGGACGATAACCTAATCCATTACATTTCTATTATCGAATCTCATGGCACCTTGGGCAAGACAACATCGCTTCACGTAGAGGCTGGGCTCGTAAATCGAGGGCGTGGGGCTTGTAACAAGGTATCGGTCGCTCCGGTGCCCATAACTTTTGATCCTCAAGGAGTTACGTAGCGCACAACATACTGTTGGAAAGCTCTTCGAGAGCTCTACGATAGGTGCAGCAAGCCTACTCAGCTGCACCTATTTTTGGAGAACAAAATCGAACGTTTTCATAAGTTTTGGGACATTTTTCTTCTTTTGCTCTGTTTTTCCATCTCAGATCGTACGTCATGAGCCGCGAAAAGGACGACAACCTAATCCATCACATTTCTATTATCGAATCACACAGCACCTTGGGCAAGATAACTTTGCTTCACAAAGAGGCTGGGCCCGCAAAACGAGGGCGTAGGGCTTATGATCAGGTATCCATCGCTCCGATGCCCATAACTTTTGATCCGTAAGGAGTTACGAGGCACACAGCCTACCGTTGGAAAGCTCTACGAGAGGTCTACGATAGGTGCAGCAATCCTACTCGACTGCACCTATTTTAAGAGCCCAAAATCGAACGTTTTCATCAAATTTAGGACACTTTTCTTCTTTTGTGCTGTTTTTTCGTCCCATATCGTACGTCGTCAGCTGCAAAAAGGATAACAACCTAATCCATCACATTTCTATTATCGAATCCCATTGCACCTTGGGCAAGAGAACTTCGCTTCACGTAGAGGCTGGGCCCACAAACCAAGAGCGTGGGGCTTGGGACCAGGTTTACGTCGCTCCGGTGCCCATAACTTTTGATCCGCAAGGAGTTACGTGGCGCATAGCATACCATTGGAAAGCTCTACGAGGGCTCGACGACAGGTGTAGCAAGCCTACTCGTCTGGGCCTATTTTTGGAGAACAAAATCGAACGTTTTCATCAGTTTTGGGACACTTTTCTTCTTTTGCGCTATTTTTCCATCCCGGATCGTACGTCGTGAGCCGCAAAAAGCACGACAGCCTAATCCATCACATTTCTATTATCGAATCCCACGACATCTTGGGCAAGACAACTTCGCTTCAAATAGAGGCTGGGCCAGCAAACCGAGGGCATGCGACTTGTGACCAGGTATCCATCATTCCCGTGCTCATAACTTTTGATCCGTTAAGAGTTACACGGCGCACAACAAACCGTTGGAAAGCACTCCGAGAGCTCTGCGATGGGTGCAGCAAGCTTGCTCGATTGCGTCTGGTTTCAGAGCCCAAAATCGAACATTTTCATCAGTTTCAGGATACTTTTCTTCTTTTGCGCTGTTTTTCCATCCCGAATCGTACGTCATCAGTCGCAAAAAGGATGACAACCTAATCCATCACATTTCTATTATTGAATCCCACGGCACCTTGGGCAAGACAACTTCACTTCACGTAGAGGCTGGGCCCACAAACCGAGGGCGTGGGGCTTCGGACCAGGTCTACGTCGCTCCGGTGCCCATAAGCTTTGATCTGTAAGGAGTTACGCAGCGTATAGCATACCGTTGGAAAGCTCTCCGAGAAATCTACAACGGGTCTTGCAAACCTGCTCGGCTGCGCCTATTTTCGGAGCCCAAAATCGAACGTTTTTGTCAGTTTCGGGACACTTTTCTTCTTTTACGATATTTTTCCGTCCCGGATCGTACATTGTCAGCAGCGAAAAGGACAAAAACCTAATCCATCACATTTCTATTACTGAATCCCACAGCACCTTGCGCATGACAACTTCACTTCACGTAGAGGCTGGGCCCGCAAACCGAGGGCGTGGGGCTTGTGACCAAGTCTACGTCGCTCTGATGCCCATAAGTTTTCATTTATAAGGAGTTACGCGGCGCATAGCACACCGTTGAAAAGCTCTCCGAGAGCTCTATGACGAGGGCAATAAGCTTGCTCAGCTGCGCCTATATTCGGAGTCCAAAATCGAATGTTTTCATCAGTTTTCGAACACTTTTCTTCTTTTGCGATGTTTTTCCATCCCGAATTGTACGTCGTGAGCCGCAAAAAGGACGATAACCTAATCCATTACATTTCTATTATCGAATCTCATGGCACCTTGGGCAAGACAACATCGCTTCACGTAGAGGCTGAGCTCGTAAATCGAGGGCGTGGGGCTTGTGACAAGGTATCGGTCGCTCCGGTGCCCATAACTTTTGATCCTCAAGGAGTTACGTAGCGCACAACATACTGTTGGAAAGCTCTTCGAGAGCTCTACGATAGGTGCAGCAAGCCTACTCAGCTGCACCTATTTTTGGAGAACAAAATCGAACGTTTTCATAAGTTTTGGGACACTTTTATTATTTTGCTCTGTTTTTCCATCTCGGATCGTACGTCGTGAGCCGCGAAAAGGATGACAACCTAATCTATCACATTTCTATTATCGAATCACACAGCACCTTGGGCAAGATAACTTTGCTTCACAAAGAGGCTGGGCCCGCAAAACGAGGGCGTAGGGCTTATAATCAGGTATCCATCGCTCCGATGCCCATAACTTTTGATCCGTAAGGAGTTACGAGGCACACAGCATACCGTTGGAAAGCTCTCCGAGAGGTCTACGATAGGTGCAGCAATCTTACTCGGCTGCGCCTATTTTCAGAGCCCAAAATCGAACGTTTTCATCAATTTCAGGACACTTTTCTTCTTTTGTGCTGTTTTTTCTTCCCAGATCGTACGTCGTCAGCTGCAAAAAGGATAACAACCTAATCCATCACATTTCTATTATCGAATCCCATGGCACCTTGGGCAAGAGAACTTCGCTTCACGTAGAGGCTGGGCCCACAAACCAAGAGCGTGGGGCTTGGGACCAGGTTTACGTCGCTCCGGTGCCCATAACTTTTGATCCGCAAGGAGTTACGTGGCGCATAGCATACCATTGGAAAGCTCTACGAGGGCTCGACAACAGGTGTAGCAAGCCTACTCGTCTGTGCCTATTTTTGGAGAACAAAATCGAACGTTTTCATCAGTTTTAGGACACTTTTCTTCTTTTGCGCTATTTTTCCATCCCGGATCGTACGTCGTGAGCCGCGAAAAGGACGACAACCTAATCCATCACATTTCTATTATCGAATCCCACGGCACCTTGAGCAAGACAACTTCGCTTCACGAAGAGGCGGGGCCCGTAAACCGAGGGCGTGGGGCTTGTGACCAGGTATTCGTCGCTCCGGTGCCCATAGTTTTTGATTTGTAAGGAGTTACGCGACGCACAACATACCGTTGGAAAGCTCTTCGAGAGCTCTACGACAGGTGCAGCAAGTCTACTCAGCAGCGCTAGTTTTCAAAGAACAAAATCAAACGTTTTCATCAGTTTCGGGACACTTTTCTTCTTTTGTACTTTTTTTCCATCTCGGATCGTACGTCGTGTCACGCCCCAACCCAACCTATAAAGGTTAGACTGGGGTATGATCTAAACATTCAAGTCACGTCTCGTACTTAACCGTTCATGAAGATTTAACACTTAACGTCTTGGCCTAAACTCCAAAATTTTTCGGTAAACCGGCAGCATAACGGCTGTAATTGGGCTCTTTGGTTTGACCTAATTCTCTAAACTCCTCAATTATTTCAATCATTAATCCAATTCCATTAAGGACTCCTATTTGACACCAACCAATTGGCTAACTAGTTTACCTTGAAAGTCTCATTTGGTTAATAAGCCTAACATGATAACTATCTCCTGTTTATTTGTCAATTTGCTATCATGCAAGTACCTATTATCCTTTAGTTTGCAAATGAGCACCTAAGTGAAATTAGATAGAATTAACTTAGTTGATTGTTCATCTAGTGGTTTGAATGCCTACGATAACTACTAATTAAGAAAACGAAAGCAAACAACCAAATAAAAGTTCGTCCGGTTACAGATAGTACAATCCTAGAATTAGACCCAAATTACAACGGGGTCATTTACATCAATAAACAACGAGCAACATAAAAGAAATAGTCTTCAAGTAGCATAGTTCACAAATAGCCAAAATCACGCAAAGCACACAAGACAGGCAATCACTCCAAGGAATCATCGTTAGGCACATCGTCCTTGGGTACCTGTTCTTGATCTTCTTCTCCTGAGATGATAAAAGAGGGTGAGTCCTTATGAACTCAGCAAGGGGGAACGAGAAATAAGTTTTGAAACTCATTTTCTGGTTAAACTTATGAAAATCCCTTTCTCAAACATGAATACAACAGAGATACAAGTACAGAAAAACAAGTACAGAAATATAAGTACAGAACAGGAATACCGGTCTTTCCTCCCCGAGGTTCTCTAGGAACCAAGCGGGAGTACTTATACACATAATAAAAAGGATACGGCGAGCTTTTGCTCTCAGATCAGTTTCAGAATCAGAAGTTGCGGCCGACTTCAAAACATTCCCCAAAACACACCAGGTGGGTGTACTCCGGATGTACCCCAAAATCCTACGACCCAACTCTCCGAGGAAGTCTAGCCCCCAAGCGAGAGAGGGAATGGGACCATGGAGGTCACGGTAACACCGGCAAGCCCGATGCCGCCCGGTGTGCGTGATCACTACCATGCCGACAGGAAGGTTGTAACCTTGTATGCAATGCACATTTATGACAGGTAATATATATCACAGAAGGAGGACAACAAAGTAGGTTGCCTCCGGACAGTCATAAGATTGCACATTGACAGATAAACAGGCAGGACATGATAAGACAGGAAATTTCACTTGAAAGGCATATAGAGTTATATGGAAATTAAACGGGCAGCCATGTAACACATATAAAACAGGCCATATAACTCATTAAAAGTCCACGCAATCAAGTGATAAGATTACTCAACATGCAGTGATATCAACAAGGGTTCAAATGCGAGAAAAGCTTATTTGTCAACATGCAATGGTCAAGATCACTTTTAAAGTTATAAAACATTTACGGGCAGCCCACGCAACGTACAGTTTCCTCACAATATCCAATGGTTAACACTTAGCAAGAATACTTAGTCATTAGGGTTTCCATTTCATGCATAATCGTGCGATCAAACCCTAAGTCAACTTAACATCATTCCCAAGTCATACATCATTCAATTCATACATCCTCAAGTGCTTAAAACAGTCCACATAATATTCCAACACCACAATTCCAAGCAACTAGTGCCACAAAAGAGGTTACAATAGTTTTCCAAGCACATAGCTAAGTGGAACACTCACTGCAATAGGCTGTTTTCTCATAATCAATCGAATAATCAAAAAATCTCCAAATTCAGTGAATA
Source organism: Ehretia macrophylla (assembly GCA_037974665.1). Lineage (NCBI taxonomy): Eukaryota > Viridiplantae > Streptophyta > Magnoliopsida > Boraginales > Ehretiaceae > Ehretia > Ehretia macrophylla. Next base: position 31,467,404 of record CM075779.1, on the reverse strand, counting down.
AGATGTCAAATTAAAGCTTAAGAAGTTAACTAAAATCAGAAACAAGCCTTGCATCAATTGGAGTTCAGAATCATTAGTTATAACCGAAATAGAGAGGTAACACAAAACTGTCCAGATTTGCACACGTTTCAGAAAATGACGTTTTTGAGGTCCTTAGAATCATTTTTAGCTTTGGTTTATTTCTGAAAAAGTTGTCCAGAACTGAAAAATATAGCAGTAAACCAAATTTCATGCATTTTGGACATCATTTACTAAGTCAAATATGGTTCGTTCCACAAGGTCAGTGCATCTGCCAAAACCTGATTCATTTTTCCAGATTTCCAGATTTGGTCACATTTTAATGATTTGCCATTTTTAGGACCTTAGGGTCAAAATTAGCTTCGGCCTATTTCTGGGAAAAATGTTCAAAACTGTCCAAACTAGTCACCCACCAATTTTGCAAGCATTTTAAACATCAGTTGCATAGCTAAACTTACCTCGAACAGACTGGTCAGAGAGCTGTCATCCATTTCGACTTCACCTAGCATCATTTTCAAGCCAAGATCTTGCCATGCATGGTCATTTAAGCTTATGAACGACCATATATCTCAATTACAGAAGCAAACACACACATCTATGAGCATGCATGTGAGTTTTTAAAGAGTTTTCAAAAGGTTTTAACCCTCACCTTTGCAATCAACCAAAAGATGCTCAAAAACTTGTTGAAGCTTCAAATCTCTTCTTCTTCTTGCTTAGCCGAGATTCCAACTTGGTTTTCTCTATTTTCCTAGCTTAGTGACCAAGCTCTTAGTACATGCATGAGGTTAGAACAAGAAGAAAAGAAATGGAAGCCTAAAAACTCACCTAGGGCCGAAATGAGGACTTCAAAGGGCATGCATGTGTGATTTTCGCATCCTAGCTTGTTTGCTTGAGTTTCTTTGATGATTGCTTGAATTGATCAACCATGGTGTGAATAAGATGAGATATGGAAGGTGAGAACTCAGCCCAAAACCAAAATGGAGAGAGAGAATGAGAGGGAGAGAGAGAAAATGTGAGGAAAGTGAGAGAAATGAGAGAAAAATGAGGCTTTTGCAATTTTTTTGAGCATGTGGTCAGCCTTGGGCATACAAATTCAGAATTTTTTTGTCTTCAAGATGGAATTTTGAAATGTTAGCATGGGCATAGGTGGTTTGGTCGAAAATGGTGTGAGAATTGAGGTGGTTTGAGCAATTTTTTATGCATTGATAAGTGTTTTTGTGTCATGACTTGTCTAGAATTATTTTGAATTAAACATGCATGCAAAAATCTGATTTTGTGTCATCTTTTGAATTGTTTTAACATGTGTGTAAGAGAATGTTGGGTATTTAGGGATTTTAGGTAGAATAAAATATAGGAATGTTTGTTGATGAGTTGAATTATGAATAGAATAATAGATAGTGGAAAATGTAGGAATAGTTTAGTATTATTTTATTGTTAGTGGAGTTTGTAGAGAATTTGAATTAGGAATATAATATTGGTTAGTGGATTGTGTAGGATTATTTTAGTGTCTAGTGCTTTGTGTAGGATTCTTTCTTGATCAACGTGGTGGCACGGATTCCTAGGTCTGGGGCACGAATTACGAGGTAGACACGAACTACGAGGTAAGACACGAACTACAAGACTAATGCACGTACTTCAAGACTAATGCACAGATTTCAATGCAAATGCACGCAATCCCTAGATAAATGTACGTAAACCAATACAAGGCACGTAATTCAAGACATGACTCTTAAACCTAGGTTAAAGCACGCAGTTCAAGGTTAATGCACACGAAACGAAGAGACACAAGCAAATCGAGGTCTCGCACGTAAATTAAGGTCATGGCATGTTTATCTAGGTATCGCACGTATATCGAGAATTAGGGCACACAATTCTAGGTTAAGGCACGTATAACGAGGCATGCACGAAAACCAAGACAGGGCACGTAATCTAGGATCGGTCGTACAGTTCTAGGTCTAAGGCACGTAAATCGAGGTAAGGCACATTATTCGGGGTCGGGCCTCACACGTCGTGAGCTGCAAAAAGAACGACAACCTAATCCATCACATTTCTATTATCGAATCCCACGGCACCTTGGGCAAGACAACTTGGCTTCACGTAGAGGCTGGGCCCGTAAACCAAGGGCGTAGGGCTTGTGACTAGGTATCTGTCGCTCCGGTGCCCATAACTTTTGATCCGTAAGGAGTTACGCGGCGCACAGCATACCGTTGGAAAGCTCTTCGAGAGTTCTACGACAGGTGCAGCAAGCCTACTCAACTGCGCCTGTTTTTAGAGAACAAAATCGAATGTTTTCATCAATTTTGTGACAGTTTTCTTCTTTTGAGCTATTTTTTCATCCCGGATCGTACGTCGTGAGCCAAGAAAGGCACGACAACCTAATCCATCACATTTCTATTATCAAATCCCACGGCACCATAGGCAAGACAACTTCGATTAACATAGAGGATGGGCCAGCAAACCGAGGGCGTGGAGCTTGTGACCAGGTATCCGTCGCTCCAGTGCCCATAACTTTTGATCCGTAAGGAGTTACACGGCGCACAGCATACCGTTGGAAATCGTTCCGAGAGTCTGCAACGGGTGCAGCAAGCCTGCTCGGCTGTGCCTGGTTTTGGAGACCAAAATCGAACGTTTTCTTCAGTTTTGGGATACTTTTCTTCTTTTGCTATGTTTCTCCGTCCCAGATCGTACGTCATCAGCCGCGAAAGGGATGACAACCTAATCCATCTCATTTCTATTATCGAATCCCACGGCACCTTGGGCAAGACAACTTCGCTTCACATAGAGGTTGGGGCCACAAACCGAGGGCGTGGGGCTTCAGACCAGGTTTACGTAGCTCCGGTGCCCATAACTTTTGATCCGTAAGGAGTTACGTGGTGGATAGCATACCGTTGAAAAGCTATTTGAGAGCTCTAAGATGGGTGCAGCAATCTTGCTCGCCTGTAGCTATTTTCGCAGCCCAAAATTGAACATTTTCATCAGTTTCGGGACACTTTTCTTCTTTTGCGCTATTTTTTCATCCTGGATCGTACGTCGTGAGCCGCTAAAAAGACGACAACCTAATCCATCACATTTCTATTACCGAATCCCACAGCTCCTTAGGCATGACAACTTCACTTCACATAGAGGTTGGGCTCGCAAACCGAGGGCGTGGGGTTTGAGGCCAGGTCTCCGTCGCTCCGGTGCACATAACTTTTGATCCGTAAGGCGTTACGAGACGCATAGCATACCGTTGGAAAGCTCTCCGAGAACTCAACGATGGGGTCAACAAGGTTGCTCGGCTCCGCCTGTATTCGGAGTTTAAAATTGAATGTTTTCATCCGTTTTGGAATACTTTTCTTCTTTTGCACTGTTTTTTCCTCCCGGATTGTACGTCGTGAGCCGTGAAAAGGAAGACAACCTAATCCATTACATTTCTATTATCGAATCCCATGGCACCTTGGGCAAGACAACATCGCTTCACGTAGAGGCTGAGCCCGTAAACTGAGTGCGTGGGGCTTGTGACCAGGTATCGGTCGCTCCGGTGCCCATAACTTTTGATCCGTAAGGAGTTACGCGGCGCACAGCATGCCATTGAAAAGCTCTTCGAGAGCTCTACACCAGGTGCATCAAGCATACTTGGCTGCGCCTATTTTGGAGAACAAAATCGAACGTTTTCATATGTATTGGGACATTTTTCTTCTTTTGCGCTGTTTTTTCATCTCGGATCGTACGTCGTGAGCAGCAAAAAGGACGACAACCTAATCCATCACATTTCTACTATCAAATTCCACGGCACCTTGGGCAAGGCAACTTGGCTTCACATAGAGGCTGGGCCCGCAAACCGAGGGCGTAGGGCTTGTGACCAGGTATCCGTCGCTCCGGTGCCCATAACTTTTGATCCGTAAGGAGTTATACGGTGCACAACATGCTGTTGGAAAGCTCTCCGAGACCTCTGCAATGGGTGTAGTAATCCTACTCCGCTGCGCCTGTTTTCAGAGCCCAAAATTGAACGTTTTCATCAGTTTTAGGACACTTTTCTTCTTTTGCTCTGTTTTTTCGTCCCGAATCGTACGTCGTAAGCCGCGAAAAGGATAACAACCTAATCCATCACATTTCTATTATCGAATCCCAAGGAACCTTGTACAAGAGAACTTCATTTCACGTAGAGGCTGGGCCCACAAACCGAGGGCGTGGGGCTTGAGACCAGGTTTACTTATCTCCGGTGCCCATAACTTTTGATCCGTAAGGAGTTACGCCGCGCATAGCATACTGTTGGAAAGCTCTCCGAGAGCTCGACGACAGGTGCAGCAAGCCTACTCGGTTGCGCCTATTTTGAGATCCCAAAATCGAACGTTTTCATCAGTTTTGGGACACTTTTCTTCTTTTGCGCTGTTTTTTCCTCCCGGATCGTACGTCGTGAACCGCAAAAAGGACGATAACATAATCCATCACATTTCTATTATCGAATCCCATGGCACCTTGGGCAAGACAACTTCGCTTCACGTAGAGGCTGGGCCCTTAAACCGAGGGCCTGGGGCTTGTGACCAGGTTTTCGTCGCTCCGGTGCCCATAGTTTTTGATCCGTAAAGAGTTACGTGGCGCACAACATACCGTTGGAAAGCTCTTCGAGAGCTCTACGAGAGGTGCAGCAAGCCTGCTTAGCAGCGCCATTTTTTGGAGAACAAAATCGAATATTTTCATCAGTTTCGAGATACTTTTCTTCTTTTGCATTATTTTTCCATCCCGGATCGTACGTCGTGAGCCGCGAAAAGAACGATAACCTAATCCATCACATTTCTATTATCGAATCCCACTGCACCATAGGCAAGACAACTTCGCTTAACGTAGAGTATGGGCCAGCAAACCGAGGGCGTGGGGCTTGTGACCAGGTATCCGTCGCTCCAGTGCCAATAACTTTTGGTCCGTAAGGAGTTAAACGGCACACAGTATACCGTTGGAAATCGTTCCGAGAGTTATGCGATGGGTACAGTAAGCCTGCTCGGCTACGCCTGGTTTCAGAGCCCAAAATCGAAAGTTTTCATTAGTTTCGGGACACTTTTCTTCTTTTGCACTGTTTCTCCATCCCGGATCGTACGTCGTCAGCCGCAAAAAGGATGACAACCTAATCCGTCACATTTCAATTATCGAATCCCACGGCACCTTAGGCAAGGCAACTTTGCTTCACGTAGAGGCTAGGCCCACAAACCGAGGGCATGGGGCTTGGGTCCAAGTTTACGTCGCTCCGGTGGCCATAACTTTTGATCCGTAAGGAGTTACGCGGCGCACAGCATACCGTTGGAAAGATTTTCGAGAGGTCTACGAAAAGTGTAGCAAGCCTACTCAGCTGCGCCTATTTTCGGAGAACAAAATCGAACGTTTTCATCAGTTTCGGGACACTTTTTTTCTTTTGCACTGTTTTTCCATCCCGGATCGTACTTCGTGACCCGCGAAAAGAACGACAACCTAATCCATCACATTTCTATTATCGAATCCCACGGCACCTTGGGCAAGGCAACTTGGCTTCATGTAGAGGCTGGGCCCATAAACCAAGGGTGTGGGGCTTATGACCAGGTATCCGTCGTTCCGGTGCCAATAACTTTTGATCCGTAAAGAGTTACGCGGCACACAGCATACTATTGGAAAGCTCTTCGAGAGCTCTGTGACAGGTACAACTAGCCTACTCAAATGTGCCAGTTTTCAGAGAACAAAATCAAACATTTTCATCAATTTCTAGATATTTTTCTTCTTTTGAGCTATTTTTTCGTCCCGGATCGTACGTCGTGATCCGTGAAAAGCACGATAACCTAATCCATCAAATTTTTGTTATTGAATCCCATGGCACCATGGGCAAGATAACTTCGCTTAACATAGAGGATGGGCCAGCAAACCGAGGGCGTGGGGCTTGTGACCAGGTTTCCGTTGCTCTAGTGCCCATAACTTTTGATCCATAAGGAGTTACACGGTGCACAGCATATCGTTGGAAATCGCTCCAAGAGTTCTGCAACGGGTGCAGCAAGCCTGCTCAGCTGCACCATGTTTCGTAGCCCAAAATGAAATGTTTTCATCAGTTTCGGGATACTTTTCTTCTTTTGCGCTGTTTCTCCATCCCGGATCGTACGTCGTCAGCCGCGAAAAGGATGATAACCTAATCCATCACATTTATATTATCGAAACCCACGGCACCTTGGGCAAGGCAACTTCGCTTCACGTAGAGGCTAGGCCCACAAACCGAGGGCGTGGGGCTTGGGACCAGGTTTCCGTCGCTCCGGTGCCCATAACTTTTGATCCGTAAGGAGTTACGTGGTGCGTAGCGTACCGTTGGAAAGCTCTCCGAGAGCTCTAAGACGGGTGCAGCAAGCCTGCTCGGTTGAACCTAATTTCAGAGCCCAAAATCGAACGTTTTCAACAATTTTGGGACACTTTTCTTATTTTGCGCTATTTTTTCGTCCCTGATCGTACGTCGTGAGCCTCGAAAAGGACGACAACCTAATCCATCACATTTCTATTATTAAATACCATGGTACCTTTGGCAGGACAACTTCGCTTCACGTAGAGGTTGGGATCATAAACCGAGGGCGTGGGGCTAGGGACTAGGTCTCCGTTGCTCCGGTACCAATAACTTTTGATCCGTAAGGCGTTGCGAGGCGCACAACATACTGTTGGAAAGCTCTCCGAGACCTCTACGACGGATCCTACAATCCTGGTCGGCTGCGCCTCTTTTCGGAGCCCAAAATCGAACGTTTTTATAAGTTTCAGGACACTTTTCTTCTTTTGCGATATTTTTTCGTCTCGGATCGTACGTTGTTAGCCGCGAAAAGGACGACAACAAAATATATCACATTTCTATTACCGAATCCCACGGCACCTTGGGCATGACAACTTCTCTTCACGTAGAGGCTGGGCCCGCAAATCGAGGGCGTGGGGCTTGTGACCAGGTCTACATCGCTCCGGTGTCCATAACTTTTGATCCGTAAGGAGTTACGCGGCGCATAGCATACCGTTGGAAAACTCTCCGAGAGCTCTACGACGGGGGCAGCAAGCCTGCTCGGCTGCGCCCGTATTCAGAGTACAAAATCGAACGTTTTCATCAGTTTCAGGACACTTTTCTTCTTTTACGCTGTTTTTCCCTCCCGGATCGCACTTCATGAGCTGCAAAAAGGACGACAAGCTAATCCATCATATTTCTATTATCGAATACCATGGCACCTTGGGCATGGCAAGTTCGCTTCATGTAGAGGGTTGGCCCGTAAACTGAGGGCGTGGGGCTTGTGACCAGGTATCCATCGCTCCGGTGCCCATAACTTTTGATCCTTAAGGAGTTACGGGGCGCACAGCATACAGTTGGAAAGCTCTTCGAGAGCTCTACGACAGGTGTAGCAAGTCTACTTGGCTGCGCCTGTTTTTGGAGAACATAATCGAACGTTTTTATCAGTTTCGGGACACTTTTCTACTTTTGAACTGTTTTTCCATTCTGGATCGTACGTCGTGAGCCACGAAAAGAACGACAACCTAATCTGTCACATTTCTATTATCGAATCACATGGCACCATGGGCAAGACAACTTGGCTTCACGTAGAGGTTGGGCCCATAAACCAAGGGCGTGGGGCTTGCGACTCGGTATCCGTCGCTCCGGTGCCCATTACTTTTGATCCGCAAAGAGTTACGCGGCGCACAACATACCGTTGGAAAGCTCTTCGAGAGCTCAACGACAGGTGCAGCAAGCCTACTCAACTGCTCTAGTTTTCAGAAAACAAAATCGAACGTTTTCATCAATTTTGGGACACTTTTCTTCTTTTGAGCTATTTTTTCGTCCCGGATCGTACGTCGTGAGCCACGAAAAGCACGACAACCTAATCCATCAAATTTCTATTATCGAATCCCACAGCACCATGGGCAAGACAACTTCGCTTAACATAGAGGATGGGCCAGCAAATCGAGGGCGTGGGGCTTGTGACCAGGTATCCGTCGCTCCAGTGCCCATAACTTTTGATCCGTAAGGAGTTACACGGCGCACAGCATACCGTTGGAAATCGTTTCAAGAGCTCTGTGATGGGTGCAGCACGCCTGCTCGGCTGTGCCTGGTTTCAGAGCCCAAAATCGAACGTTTTCATCAGTTTTGGGACAATTTTATTCTTTTACGCTGTTTCTCTGTCCCAGATCGTACGTCGTCAACCGCAAAAAGGATGACAACCTAATCCATCACATTTCTATTATCGAATTCCACGGTACCTTGGGCAAGGAAACTTCACTTCACGTAGAGGCTAGGCCCACAAACCGAGGGCGTAAGGCTTGGGACCAGGTTTACGTCGCTCCAGTGACCATAACTTTTGATCCGTAAAGAGTTACGCTACGCATAGCGTACCGTTGGAAAGCTCTACGAGAGCTCTAAGACGGGTGCAGCAAGTCTGCTTGGCTTTGCCTATTTTCGGAGCCCAAAATCGAACGTTTTCATCAGTTTCGGGACACTTTTCTTCTTTTGTGTTGTTTTTCCGTCCCGGATTGTACGTCGTGAGCCGCGAAAAGGACGACAACCTAATCCATCACATTTCTATTATCAAATTCCATGGTACCTTGGCCAACACAACTTCACTTCACCTAGAGGCTGGGCTCGCAAAACGAGGGCGTGGGGTTTGGGACCAGGTCTCTATCGCTCCGGTGCCCATAACTTTTGATCCGTAAGGCGTTACGAGGCGCACAGCATATCATTAGAAAGCTCTCCGACGGCTCTACGACGGGTCCTACCTGCCTGCTCGGCTGGGCCTATTTTTGGAGCCAAAAATTGAACGTTTTTAGAAGTTTCGGGATACTTTTCTTCTTTTGCGATATTTTTCCGTCCCGGATCGTACGTTGTCTGCAGCGAAATGGACGACAACCTAATCCATCGTAATTCTATTACCGAATCCCACGGCACCTTGGGCATGACAACTTCACTTCACGTAGATGCTGGGCCCGCAAACCGATGGCATGGGGCATGTGACCAGGTCTATATCGCTCTGGTGCCCATAACTTTTGATCCGTAAGGAGTTACGCGTCGCACAGCATACCGTTAGAAAGCTCTCCGAGAGATCTACGATTGAGGTAGCAAGCCTGATCCGCTGCGCCTGTATTCGGAGTACAAAATCGAACATTTTCATCAGTTTTGGGATACTTTTCTTCTTTTGTGCTGTTTTTTCCTCCCGGATCGCACGTCGAGAGCTGCGAAAAAGACGATAACCTAATCCATCATATTTCTATTATCAAATCCCATGGCACCTTGGGCAAGACAAGTTCGCTTCACGTAGATGGTAGGCCCGTAAACCGAGGGCGTGGGGCTTGTGACCAGGTATCCGTCGATCCGGTGCCCATAACTTTTGATCCGTAAAGAGTTACGTGGCGCACAACATACCGTTGGAAATCACTTCTAGAGCTCTACGATAGGTGCAGCAAGCCTACTCAGCTGCACCAGTTTTTGAAGAACAAAATTGAACATTTTCATCAGTTTTGGGACACTTTTCTTCTTTTGCACTGTTTTTCAATCCCGGATCGTACGTCGTGAGCCGTGAAAAGGACAACAACCTAATCCATCACATTTCTATTATCGAATCCCACAGCACCTTGGCCAAAACAACTTCGGTTCACAAAGTGGCTGGGCCCGCAAACCGAGGGCGTGAGACTTGTGACCAGGTATCCGTCGCTCCGGTGCCCATAACTTTTGATCCGTAAAGAGTTACGTCGCACAACATACCGTTGGAAAACTCTCCGAGAGCTCTGCGAAGTGTGCAGCAAACCTGCTCAACTGCACCTGTTTTTAGAGCCCAAAATTGAACGTTTTCAACAGTTTCAGGACACTTTTTTCTTTTGCAATGTTTTTCCGTCCCGGATCGTACGTCGTGAGCTGCGAAAAGGACGACAACTTAATCAATCACATTTCTCTTATCGAATCCCATGTTACCATAGGCAAGACAACTTTGCTTCACGTAGAGGCTAGGCCCGCAAACCGAGGGTGTGGGGCTTGGGACCAAGTCTCCGTCGCTCCGGTGCCCATAACTTTTGATCTGTAAGGCATTACGCGGCGTACAACATACCGTTGGAAAGCTCTCTGAGAGCTCTACGATTGTGCCGCAATCCTGCTCGGCTGCACCTTTTTTTGGAGCCCAAAATCAAACATTTTTATCAGTTTCGGGACACTTTTCTTCTTTTGCGCTATTTTTCCGTCCCGGATCGTACATTGGCAGCAGCAAAAATGACGACAACCTAATCCATAACATTTCTATTACCGAATCCCATGACACCTTGGGCTTAATAACTTCACTTCACGTAGAGGCTGGGCCCGTAAACCGAGGGCGTGGGGTTTTTTACCAGGTCTACGTCGCTCCGGTGCCGATAACTTTTGATGCGTAAGGAGTTATGAGGCGCACAGTGTGATAACCCGAACCCGGCATGCATTTAATAACATTTAATTGCATTTAATTAAGTGTTATCTTACATGTTAGCATTGAATTACGTGTTTATTTTTGGTTAAACATTTAATTGTAGTTTTATTTTCATATTTCTTTTGGAAGTAATTAAAATAACACTTGAGTTAATTATTTTAACGGAATATCAACTACTTTTCATATTTGTGTCAATCGGTTTTATTTTTCTTGCACTTAAATGCTCGGATTTCACTTAAATGAAAAATAACTCCGAGCCGGAGTAAATTCTAAACTATGATGCTTTCCAAAAATGATATATTTCTTAGATTCTTTGAGAATTAATTGTTACTTTTTTGTTGTCGCAACGTGCATTGCATATTGAGAGAGATAATTAGGAAATGAATTCGAGTCCTCAACAAATAGTGAAAACTAGTATTTTAGTGCCTTGAATTTTATAATTTAATTGTTGTTAGCTAGAATTGATATTTCCTTAGTTGTTTTAGCCTAAAAATGCATAAAATAAGCTAGTTTGACCAACTTAAGTGAGCATTGACCAAAGCTTTGACCTTTTGACCTTTGTCATCTTTAAAATAGCATATAATAACACAAAATAAAAAAAACAGATCTGAACAGAAAAGAGGGCAGGGCCGAAAATGAAGGAGAAGAAAAAAAAAGAAAATTCAACTTCAAATCTTCAATTCTTCGCGAGGGCTTCCATGGGGTGGTTTCCGAGGCACTCTACGAGGTTTTCCTAGCGTCTAGGAGCGTCTAAGGTGAGGGTTTCATGTTTAATTGTGCATTTGAACGTTTTATGTGTTAACTTTAATTTTTAGATTTTATCCGTAGTTTGTTATTTTAATCATTTTGAGGCTTATAGAATGTTCCCTAGCAATCGTAGAACATGTATTTATAGCTTTTTAACATTTTCTACTGTTGAATATTGAAATTGAAATATAATTTGTTAGTTGAATAGTAAAACATGAATAGTAAACCCTTGAAACGATAAAGTTGCGCTGTTATGCTGTCTGTTGATGTGAAAAGGTGCTAGGTATGCTAGAATGTCTAAATGTATGATTTGTTTAGGTTGCGTAATGGAAAAAATGAGAAAAATGACTTGGTGAAAGTCGGGGTCGTTTAGGTCGAGTTTAGCATTTTCTCGTTTTGCGTGATGGCATTGTTTCGGGAGGCCATGGAAGCACTTTTGGTACGATTATGGCATTGGTTGGGTGATCGGTTGAGGTAGTTGTAGTTCAAACGAGCAAAGGGAGAAAATCGGGGCTTTGCGTGAATTCTAGGGTAAAGTAGGGTTTCGGGGTCCTTAGACGTGCCTTATGGTGACCTAGGAGGATTGGCGAAGTCGGTTTCCAGAACTCGTGGCTTGTTTGGAAATGGTAGTGTTTTGATAGTTGGGGCCGATTTGTGATTTTGCTTGTTATCTTGATATTATGCCTATAGAATGCTTAGGGTTGCTTGATATACTTGTCTAGTTGGTGTTATTGTTGCTTATTATTGCTTGTTATGCTCGAAAAGTTAGTTGAATGCTAGTATTAATTGTGATTGCTTGCTATCTCGTTTGTTGTCACTAGTTTGTATTGTTGTGCTATTGCTCGTTTATTGCCTTGTATCGAGTCTTGCATTGCATAGTGTCTCGCGCGTGAGTGATGGGCCTCTCTGGGTAGCCTCGGGTTGCCAGTGTTGGTTGCTCTAGCTCCGCTGCTATTCCCTTTCTCGCTTGGGTTGCCTCCTAGGGAGATTTGGGTCGTAGAATTGATGGATACTTCCGAGGTATTCCAAACTGGTGTTATAAGGTGGATGCGCGCTTATTGTCATCGTTGTCAACATCAAGCTCGAAATTGATGTATCGCTCGTGTAATGGTACATTGCTCGTATGAGTGAACCATAGCCTTCAAAGTGTGGTATAGCTTTGAATGGTTGTGTTAATGCTTTCAGTAATTGCTTATTGTATTGATTGTTTGTTTTGGTTGCTTATTTATCAGTTATATTGCTTAACTGTCTTATTTGCATTGCACGACTTTCTTTCTCTCCAACTCGATATCTGTCTCGCCCTCACTGAGTATATGTGTTGTGTATACTCACTCCTCACCACCACATTTCAGGAAATGTCATGTTAGCTGGAAAGTTCATGATTTCGTGAAAGTTCGTGCCTGAAGAGTTGTCTTGCGTGCCTACGTGGCTTGAGTGTCGAAGTTGTAAAGATATATGCTTTCATATGTTGTATGTATTTAATGTCAAAAAGTATGTAATTTAAGTTTCATTAGATTGTTGAAGTAGTTAGATAAGTTAGATTTTGTATTTAGTTATTATAACTTAACTTCAAATGCATGTTTGTAATGCCCAAGGGAAAAGATTTAGAATGGCATGATAGTTTATTTTATGTAGTAGCTTTGTATGGTTTAATTTTCAAGTTTGAATGTACTTGTCAAAAATGAAAAGAGAGAGGTTAGCTTTTAAATTTGAAATGTATGTATACTTGCTGAGTTTAAATTGTTGAGAACCGAGGCTCGGATGGCCTTGAGGAAGTTTTGTATGGTTGGACACGGTGTTGGTCCATTTAAATGCTATTACAGGTTTTACATTTTGCCTAGAAATAGGGGAAACTCCGTCCGTTTTTCCTAAAAATTTAGGCCTGGGTTTGGTTTGGGTTATGATTAGATCGATTGATAGAACTCCCGATCTCGAGAGGGATCGGGGTGTTACACACAGCATAACGTTAGAAATTTCTCTGAGAGCTCTAAGATGAGGGCAGCAAACCTGCTCGGCTGTGCTTGTATTCGGGGTCCAAGATCGATCATTTTCATATGTTTCGGGACTCTTTTCTACTTTTGCGCTGTTTTTCCCTCCCTAATCGTGCATCGTGTGTCGCAAAAAGGACGACAACTTAATCCATCACATTTTTATTATCGAATCCAATGGCACCTTGAGCAAGACAACTTCGCTTCACTTAGAGGCTGGGCCCGTAAACCGAGGGCGTGGGGCTTGTGACCAGGTATCCGTCGCTTCGGTGCCCATTACTTTTGATCCGTAAGGAGTTATGTGGCGCACAGCACACCGTTGGAAAACTCTCCTAGAGCTCTGCGAAGTGTGCAGCAAACCTGCTCAGCTGCACCTATTTCCGGAGCCCAAAATCGAACGTTTTCATAAGTTTCGGGACACTTTTTTCTTTTGCGCTGTTTTTCCGTCCCGGATCGTACGTCGTGAGCTGTGAAAAGGACGACAACCTAATCCATCACATTTCTATTATCGAATCCCATGGTACCTTGGGCAAGATAACCTCGCTTCACATAGAGGCTGGGCCCGCAAACCAATGGCGTAGGGCTTGTGACCAGGTATACGTAGCTCCGGTGCCCATAATTTTTGATCCATAAGGTGTTACGCGGTGCACAGCATACCGTTGGAAAGCTCTCCGAGAGATCTACGACAGGTGCAACAAGCCTGCTCGACTGCGCCTATTTTCAGAGCCAAAATTGAACGTTTTCATCAATTTCGGAATACTTTTCTTCTTTTGCGCTGTTTTTCCGTTTCGGATCGTACGTCGTCAGCTGCGAAAAGGATGGCAACCTAATCCATCACATTTCTATTATCGAATCCCACGGTACCTTCGGCAAGACAACTTCGCTTCACGCAGAGGCTGGGCTCACAAACCGAGGGCATGGGGCTTAGGACTAGGTTTACGTCGCTCCGGTGCCCATAACTTTTGATCCGTAAGGAGTTACGCGACACATAGAATACCGTTGGAAAGCTCTTCGAGAGCCCTATGACGGGTGTTGCAAGCCTGCTCGACTGCGCCTATTTTCGGAGCCCAAAATCGAACGTTTTCATCAGTTTTGGGTAACTTTTCATCTTTTATTCAATTTTTTCGTCCCGGATCGTACGTCGTGAGCCGCGAAAAGGACGACAACCTAATCAATCACATTTCTATTTTCAAATCTCACGGTACCTTGGGCAATACAACTTCGCTTCATGTAGAGGATGGGCCCGCAGACCAAGGGCGTAGGGCTTGGAACGAGATCTCCGTCGCTCCGGTGCCCTAAAGTTTTGATCCGTAAAGCGTTATGCGGCGCACAGCATCCCGTTGGAAAGCTCTCTGAGAGATCTACGATGTGTGCTGCAAGCCTGCTGGGCTGCGCCTATTTTGGGAGCCCAAAATCGAACGTTTTTACCAGTTTTGGGACATTTTTCTTCTTTTGCGCTATTTTTCCATCCCAGATCGTACATTGTCAGTAGCGACAAGGCCGACAACCTAATCCATCACATTTCTATTACCGAATTCCACGGCACCTTGGGCATGACAACTTCACTTCACGTAGAGGCTGGGCCCGCAAACCGAGAGCGTGGGGCTTGTGACCAAGTCTACGTCGTTCCGTTTCCCATAACTTTTGATCCGTAAGGAGTTACGCGGTGCACAGCATACCGTTGGAAAGCTCTCTGAGAGCTCTACGACAGGGGCAGTAATCCTGCACTGCTGCGCCTGTATTCGGAGTCCAAAATTGAATGTTTTCATCAATTTCGGGACACTTTTCTTCTTTTGCGATGTTTTTCCCTCCCGGATCGCTCGTCGTGAGCCGTGAAAAGGACGACAACCTAATCCATCACATTTCTATTATCGAATCCCACGGCACCTTGGCCAAGACAACTTCGCTTCACAAAGAGGCTGGGCCAGCAAACCGAGGGCGTGGAGCTTGTGACCGGTATTCGTCGCTCCGGTGCCCATAACTTTTGATTTGTAAAGAGTTACGCAGCGCACCACATACCGTTGGAAAGCTCTCCGAGAGCTGTACGACAGGTGTAGCAAGCCTGCTCGGCTGCGCCTATTTTCGCATCTCAAAATTGAACGTTTTCATCTGTTTTAGGACACTTTTCTTCTTTAGCGCTATTTTTCCATCCCGGATCGTACGTCGTTAGACGCGAAAAGGATGACAACCTAATCCATTGCATTTCTATTATCGAATCCAACGATACCTTGGGCAAGACAAGTTCACTTCACGTAAATGGTAGGCCCGTAAAATGAGGGCGTAGGGCTTGTGACCAGGTATCCGTCGCTCCGGTGCCCATAACTTTTGATCCGTTATGAGTTACGTGGCGTACAACATACCGTAGGAAAGCTCTTCTAGAGCTCTACGACAGGTGCAGCAAGCTACTCAGTTGTGCCAGTTTTCGGAGAACAAAATCGAATGTTTTCATCAGTTTCGGGATACTTTTCTTCTTTTGCACTGTTTTTAAATCCCGAATCGTACGTCATGAGCAACGAAAAGGACAACAACCTAATCCATCACATTTCTATTATCGAATCCCATGGCACCTTAGCCAAGACAACTTCGCTTCACAAAGAGGCTGGGCCTGCAAATCGAGGGCGTGGGGCTTGCGACCAGGTATCTGTCGTTACGGTGCCCATAACTTTTGATTCGTAAAGAGTTACGCGGTGCACCACATACCGTTGGAAAGCTCTCCGAGAGCTCTACGACAGGTGTAGCAAGCCTGCTCGGTTGCGCCTGTTTTTGAAGCCCAAAATCGAACGTTTTCATCTATTTTAGGACACTTTTTTTTTAGCGCTATTTTTCCATCTCAGATCGTACGTCGTTAACCGCGAAAAGGATGACAACCTAATCCATCACATTTCTATTATCGAATCCCACGGCACCTTGGGCAAGACAACTTCGCTTCACGTAGAGGCTGGGCCCACAAACTGAGGGTGTAGGGCTTGGGACCAGGTTTACGTCACTCCGGTGCCCATAACTTTTGATCCGCAAGGCGTTACGCGGCGCACAGCATACTACTGGAAAGCCCTCTGAGAGCTCTACGACGGGTGCTTTGAGGCTACTCGGTTGCGCCAATTTTTGGAGCCCAAAATCGAATGTTTTTATCAGTTTTGGGACACTTCTCTACTTTTATGATATTTTTCCATCCCGAATCGTACGTTGTCAGCTGCGAAAAAGACGACAACCTAATCCATCACATTTCTATTACCGAATCCCACGAGACCTTGGGAATGACAACTTTACTTTCGGTAGAGGCTGGGCCCGCAAACCGAGGGCATGGGGCATATGACCAGGTCTACGTCGCTCTGGTGCCCATAACTTTTGATCCGTAAAGAGTTACGCCGCGCATATCATACCGTTGGAAAGCTCTCCGAGAGCTCTACGATGGGGGTAGCAACCCTGCATGGCTGCACCTGTATTCAGAGCCCAAAATTGAACGTTTTCATTAGTTTTGGGACACTTTTCTTCTTTTGCGCTGTTTTTCCCTCCCGGATCATACGTTGTGAGCCGCAAAAAGGACGACAACCTAATCCATTACATTTCTATTATCGAATCCCACGGCACCTTGGGCAAGACAACTTTGCTTCACATAGAGGCTGGGCCCGTAAACCGAGGGCGTGGGGCTTGTGACAAGGTATTCGTCGCTCCGCTGCCCATAACTTTTGATTCGTAATGACTTATGCGGCGTACAGCATACCATTGGAAAACTATTCGAGAGCTTTACGACAGGTGCCTCAAGCCTGCTCGGCTGCGCCTATTATCGGAGCCCAAAATTTAACATTTTCATCAGTTTCGGAATACTTTTCTTCTTTTGCGCTATTTTTCCATCCCGGATCGTACATCGTGAGCCGCGAAAAGGACGACAACCTAAGCCATCACATTTCTATTATCGAATCCCATGGCACCTTAGGCATGACAACTTCGCTTCACATAGAGGCAGGGCCCGCAAACCGAGGGCGTGGGGCTTGTGACCAGGTATCCGTCGCTCCGGGGCCCATAACTTTTGATCTGTAAGGAGTTACACGACACACAGCATACGGTTGAAAAACTCTCTGAGAGCTCTGCGACGGGTGCAGCAAGCCTGCACGGCTGCGCCTATTTTCGGATCCCAAAATCAAACATTTTCATTAGTTTCGGGACACTTTTCTTCTTTTGCACTATTTTTCCGTGTCGGATCGTACGTCGTGAGCCTCAAAAAGGACGACAACCTAATCCATCACATTTCTATTATCGAATCTCACGACACCTTTGGCAAGAAAACTTCGATTCACGTAAAGGCTGAGCCCGCAAACCAAGGGCGTGAGGCTTAGGACAAGGTCTTCGTCGCTCCGGTGCCTATAACTTTTGATCCGTAAGGAGTTACGCTGCGTACAACATACCCTTGGAAAGCTTTCCGAGACCTCTACGATTGGTGCTGCAAGCCTGCTTGGTTACGCCTATTTTTGGAGCACAAAATCGAACTTTTTTATCAGTTTCGAGACACTTTTCTTTTTTTCCGCTCTTTTTTCGTCCTGGATCGTACGTTGTCAGCCGCAAAAAGGACGACAATCTAATCCATCACATTTTTATTACCGAATCCCACGGCACCTTAGGCACGACAACTTTACTTCACATAGAAGCTGGGCCCGCAAACCGAGGGCGTGGGGCCTGTGACCAGGTCTACGTCGCTCTGGTGCCCATAACTTTTGATTCGTAAGGAGTTACGCGGCGCATAACATGCCGTTCGAAAGCTCTCCGAGAGCTCTACGATGGGGGCAGCAAGCTTGCTCGGCTGCACCTATATTTGGAGTCCAAAATCAAATGTTTTCATCAGTTTTGGAACACTTTTCTTCTTTTGCGATATTTTTCCCTCTTGGATCATACGTCGTGAGCCGCAAAAAGGGCGACAACCTAATCAATCACATTTCTATTATCGAATCCCACAGCACCTTGGGCAAGACAACTTCACTTCACGTAGAGGCTGGGATCGAAAACCGAGGGCGTGGGGCTTGTGACGAGGTATCTGTCGCTCCGGTGCCCATAACTTTTGATCCGTAAGGAGTTACATGGCGCACAGCATACCGTTGGAAAACTCTCCAAGAGCTCTGCAAAGTATGCAGCAATCCTGCTGTGCTGCGCCTGTTTTCGGAGTCCAAAATCGAATGTTTTCATCAGTTTCGGGACACTTTTTTCTTTTGCACTGTATTTTCGTCTCAGATCATACATCGTGAGTCGCGAAAAGGACGACAACCTAATCCATCACATTTCCCTTATTGAATCCCACGGTACCATGGGCAAGAAAACTTCAATTCACGTAGAGGCTGGGACCGCAAATCGACGGCGTGGGGTTGTGACCAGGTATCTGTCGTTCCAGCGCCCATAACTTTTGATCCGTAAGGAGTTACGTAGCGCACAACATACCGTTGGAAAACTCTTCGAGAGCTCTGCAAAGTATACAACAATCCTGCTCTGCTGCGCTTGTTTTTGGAGCCCAAAATCGAACATTTTCATCAGTTTCGGGACACTTTTTTCTTTTGCACTGTATTTCCATCCCGGATCGTACATCGTGAGCCGCGAAAAGGATGACAACCTAATCCATAACATTTCTCTTTTCGAATCCCACGGCACCATGGGCAAGACAACTTCACTTCACGTACAGGCTAGGCCCGCAAACCGAGAGCGTGGGGCTTGGGACCAGGTCTCCGTCGCTCCGGTGCCCATAACTTTTGATCCGTAAGGCGTTACGCGGCGTACAGCATATCGTTGGAAAGCTCTCTAAGCCTGCTCGGCTGCACCTTTTTTCGGAGCCCAAAATCGAACGTTTTTATCAGTTTTGAGACACTTTTCTTCTTTTGCGCTATTTTTCCGTCTCAGATCGTACGTTGGCAGCAGCGAAAATGACGACAACCTAATCCATAACATTTCTATTACCGAATCCCACAGCACCTTGGGCTTGACAACTTCACTTCACGTAAAGGCTGGGCCGGTAAACCGAGGGCGTGGGGCTTGTGACCCGGTCTACGTCACTCCGATGCCCATAACTTTTGATCCGTAAGGAGTTATGCGGCGCACAGCATAACGTTCAAAATTTCTCCGAGAGCTCTAAGATGAGGGCAGTAAACCTGCTCGACTATCCCTGTATTCGGAGTCCAAAATCAATCATTTTCATCTATTTGGGGACTCTTTTCTACTTTTGCGCTGTTTTTCCCTCCAGGATTGTACGTCGTGTGCCGCAAAAAGGACGACAACTTAATCCATCACATTTCTATTATCGAATCCAATGGCACATTGGGCAAGACAACTTCGCTTCACTTAGAGGCTGGGCCCGTAAACCGAGGGCGTGGGGCTTCTGACTAGGTATCCGTCACTCCGGTATCCATAACTTTTGATCCATAAGGAGTTACGCGGCGCACATCATACCGTTGGAAAGCTCTTCAACAACTCTACGATAGGTGCAGCAAGCCTACTCAGCTGCGCCTATTTTCGGAGAACAAAATCAAATATTTTCATGAGTTTCGGGATACTTTTCTTCTTTTGTGCTGTTTTTCTATCCCTAATCGTACGTCGTGAGCAGCGGAAAGGATGACAACCTAATCCATCACATTTCTATTATCGAATCCCACGGCACCTTGGGCAAGACAACTTCGCTTCACATAGAGGCTGGGCCCGCAAACTGAGGGAGTGGGGTGTGGGGCTTATGACCAGGTATACGTAGCTCCGGTGCCCATAACTTTTGATCCGTAAGGAGTTACGCAGTGCACAGCATACCGTTGGAAAGGTCTCCGAGAGATCTACGACGGGTGCTACAAGCCTGCTCGGCTGCGCCTATTTTTAGAGCCAAAATCGAATGTTTTCATCAGTTTCGGGATACTATTCTTCTTTTACGCTGTTTTTCTATTCCGGATCGTACGTCGTCAGCTGCGAAAAGGATGACAACCTAATCCAGCACATTTCTATTATCGAATCCCATAGTATCCTCAGCAAGACAACTTCGCTTCACACAGAGGCTAGGCTCACAAACCGAGGGCGTGGGGCTTGGGACTAGGTTTACGTCACTCCGGTGCCTATAACTTTTGATCCGTAAGGAGTTACACGGTGCATAGCATACTGTTGGAAAGCTCTTCAAGAGCCCTACGATGGGTACTGCCAGCCTACTCGACTGCGCCTATTTTCGGAGCCCAAAATCGAATGTTTTCATCAATTTCGGGTTACTTTTATTCTTTTTGCAATTTTTCTGTCCCGGATTGTACGTCGTGAGCCGCGAAAAGGACGACAACCTAATCCATCACATTTCTATTATCGAATCCCATAGCACCTTAGGCAAGACAACTTCGCTTCATGTAGAGGTTGGGGCCGCAAACCAAGGGCGTGGGGCTTAGAACGAGGTCTCCGTCGCTCCGGTGCCCATAAGTTTTGATCTGTAAAGCGTTACGCGGCACACAGCATCCCGTTGGAAAGCTCTCCGAGAGATCTAGGACGTGTGTTACAAGCCTACTGGGTTGCGCCTATTTTCAGAGCCCAAAATCAAAAGTTTTTATCAGTTTTGTGACACTTTTCTTCTTTTGCGCTATTTTTCCATCCCAGATTGTACGTTGTCTGCAGCGAAAAGGACGACAACCTAATCTATCACAATTCTATTACCGAATTCCACGGCAGCTTGGGCATGACAACTTCACTTCACGTAGAGGCTGGGCCTGCAAACCGAGGGCGTGGGGCTTATGACCAGGTCTACGTCGCTCCAGTGCCCATAACGTTTGATCCGTAAGGAGTTATGCGGCGCATAGCATACCGTTGGAAAGCTCTCCAAGAGCTCTACGACGGGGGCAGCAATCCTGCTCTGCTGCGCCTGTATTCGAAGTCCAAAATCGAATGTTTTCATCAATTTTGAGACACTTTTCTTCTTTTATGCTGTTTTTCTCTCCCGAATCGTACGTTGTGATCCGCGAAAAGGATGACAACCTAATCCATCACATTTCTATTATCGAATTCCACAGCACTTTGGGCAAGACAACTTCGCTTCACGTAGCGGCTAGGCCTGAAAAACGAGGGCGTGGGGCTTGTGACCAGGTATCCGTCGCTCCGGTGTCCATAACTTTTGATCTGTAAGGAGTTACGCGGTGCACAGCATACCGTTGGAAATCTCTTCGAGAGTTCTATGACAGGTACAACAAGCTCTCCCAGCTGCACCTATTTTTGGAGAACAAAATCAAATATTTTCATCAGTTTTGGAACACTTTTCTTCTTTTGCGCTGTTTCTCTATCCTGGATCGTACGTCGTGAGCCGTGAAAATGATGACAACCAAATCCATCACATTTCTATTATCGAATCCCATGGCACCTTGGGCAATACAAATTCGCTTCACATAGAGGTTGGGCCCACAAACCGAAGGCGTAGGGCTTGTGACCAGGTATACATCGCTCCGGTGCCCATAACTTTTGAACCGTAAGGAGTTACGCGGCGCACAACATACAGTTGGAAAGCTCTCTAAGAGCTCTGCGACGTGTGCTGCAAGCCTGCTCGACTCCGCCTGTTTTCGTGGCCCAAAATCAAGTATTTTTATCAGTTTCGTGATACTTTTCTTCTTTTGCGCTCTTTTTTCATCCCGGATAGTATGTCTTCAGCTGCGGAAAGGATGACAACCTAATCCATCACATTTCTATTATCGAATCCCACGGTACCTTGGGCAAGACAACTTCGCTTCATGTAGAGGCTGGTCCCACAAACTGAGGGCGTGGGGCTTAGGACTAGGTTTACGTCTTTTCGGTGCCCATAACTTTTTATCCGCAAGGAGTTATGCGGCGTATAACATACCGTTGGAAAGCTCTCCAAGAGCTCTACGATGGATGTTGCAAGCCTGCTCAACCGCGCATATTTTTGGAGCCCAAAATCGAGCGTTTTCATCAGTTTTGGGATACTTTTCTTCTTTTGCGCTGTTTTTTCATCCCGGTTCGTACGTCGTGAGCCGCGAAAAGGACGACAACCTAATCCATCACATTTCTATTATCGAATCCCACGACACCTTGGGCAAGACAACTTCGCTTCATGTAGAGGCTGGGGCCGCAAACCGAGGGCGCGGGGCTTGGAACCAGGTCTCCATCACTCCGATGCATATAACTTTTGATCCGTAAAGCGTTACGCGGCGTACAACATACTGTTGGAAAGCTTTCCGAGAGATCTTCGACGGGTGCTGCAAGCCTGCTAAGCTGGGCCTATTTTCGAAGCCCAAAATTGAACATTTTTATCAGTTTCGGGACACTTTTCTTCTTTTGCGCTATTTTTCCATCCCGGATCGTACGTTGTCAGCCGCGAAAAGGACGACAACCTAATCCATCACATTTATATTACCGAATTCCACGACACCTTGGGCATGATAACTTCACTTCACGTAGAGGCTGGGCCCGCAAACCGAGGGCATGGGGCTTGTGACCAGGTCTACGTCGCTCCGATGCCCATAACTTTTGATCCGTAAAGAGTTACGCGGCGCACAACATACCGTTGGAAAGCTCTCCGAGGGATCTACGATAGGGGCAGCAATCCTGCTCTGCTGTACCTGTATTCGGAGTTCAAAATTGAATTTTTTCATCAGTTTTGTGACACTTTTCTTCTTTTATGCTGTTTTTTCCTCCCGAATCGTACGTCGTGAGCCATAAGAAGGACGACAACCTAATCCATCACATTTATATTATCGAATCCCACAGCACCTTGGGCTAGACAACTTTGCTTCACGTAGAGGCTGGGCCTGTAAACCGAGGGCATGGGGCATGTGACCAGGTATCCGTCGCTCCAGTGCCCATAACTTTTGATCCGTAAGGAGTTACGCGGCGCACAGCATACCGTTGGAAATCCCTTCGACTGCTCTACGATAGGTGCAGCAAGCCTACTCAGCTGCTGTGAGGCCCGACCCCGAATAATGTGTCTTATCTCAATTTACTTGCCATAGACCCATAATTATATGACCGACCTTGGATTACGTGCCCTGTCTTGGTTTTCGTGCATGCCTCGTCATTCGTGTGTTGGCCTTGAATTATGTGCCCTAATCCTCAACTTATGTGCCCTAACTTTGAATTGCATTCGTTATCTCGTTTCGTGTGCCTAACCTTGAATTGCGTGTCTTAACCTAGATTTAAGTGTCACACCTCGATTCACATGCATTGCATCAAAATACGTGTCTTGCATTGGATTTTGTGCATTCACCTAGGGTTACGTGCAACGACTTTAGAATTCATGCATTTACCTTGAAGTTCGTGCCTTATTTCAAAATTCGTGCCCTATATTGATTTTCGTGTGTGCCTCGTAGTGCGTACCTTAAACCTCGAACTGCGTGTCTGCACGCGAATCAATAAAGATCCATGCACAAAGCACAAGACACTAAAATAATCCTACACAATCCACTAACCAATATTATATTCCTAATTCAAATTCTTTACAAAACCCATTAACTATTAAAATATTCTATTCTTCCTAACACACTCAACTAACCAATAAACTATTATAAACCTACACAAAACACTATAATACTCACCCAATATTTCAAATATACTTTAATCTATCACCAAACACTAGAATTCAAAAAAAATATATAAACAATACACACACACAAGGCCTACATGGCCAACAGGAAATCCTACACAAACAATCATATTTTAAACACTCAATATTCCTCACCAAACACAAGAATACGTAAAAAATGCCCAAGGTGACAAAAATTTCAGCCTTGTACACTACCAAGGCCGACACACTCATGCTTGCACACAAACACTTTAAGACTTTATCCAAACTCTCACTTCCTCTCTCATTTTCGACCCTTGCATTCTCATGAGCTCCCAAGACTCCTAACAACTGAAGGATACTCTAAGACTCTCCCAAGCTTGGCCATAGCAGCCCAAGCAAGCAAGAAGCAAGAAAATCTCACCCGAAGCTCACAAACTCTTCATTTTCGGCCTAAGGTAAGTCTTAATAGTTTTCTTCCATTTCTTTTGGTTTCACACACATGCACACCCTCCTCACATGCTAACTAAGCTAGAAATTAAAGGAGTACAAGCCATCTCTCGGCCAAAGCAAGGAAGAAGCCCCTTTGTGCATTTTGAAGAGCATTTGAGCATCTTTAACCATCAATAGGCTAAGGTGAGGGTTAAACTCTTTTAAAAGCTTTCAAAAATCACATGCATGCCTTCATATGACTATATTTACCTCTGTAGTTGTTGTATATGTGTGTACATGAGCTTATATGACCATGCATGGCTAGATTTTTGGCTAGAACTTGAAGATAGGTAAAAACGTGTTGCTGACAGTTTTCTGATCTTGTAGTACCAGGTGAATTTAGCTTAGTAAACCTTGATAAAATCGCATGAAAATTGGAAGGTTACTAGTTTTGCTAGTTCTGAGCATTGTTCGTAGAAATAGGACAAGGAAAATTTTGACTCTAAGGCCTCCAAAATGGTCAAACATCGTGAGGTGTCTATATCTGGAAAAATTGGAAAAATGAAATAGGTTTCTAGCAGATTACTGTCTCTGTAGAACGAAGCATTTTTGACCTAGTAGATGTTGGTGCAAATGCATGAAAATTTGTAGGGTGCTATATTTTGCAGTTATGGAAATTTTTGTTAGAAATAGACCAAAGCCAATTCTGACTCTAAGACCCTCAAAAATAGAAAAAATCGTAATGTGTCTAAAACTGGACAGTTTTGAGTAGTCTCATGGTTTTTGCCATAACTCCTAAATCCGAACTCCAAATGATGCGAGGTTTATTCCTAGATTTAAATAACTCATTAAGATTTAATTTGAAATTTTGTTCACTGAAATTGGAGATTGTTTGATTGTCTAATCGAATGTGGGAAAACAGACCATTGTAGTGAGGTTTTGTTTAGTGATATGCTTTGAAACATGTTGTAACTTCATTTGTGGTATTGAATGCTTGGAATTGTGGCACGTAGATGTTGTGTGGACTGTTGTGGTTGGTTGAGGTTGTTTAATTTGGTTGATGCATGGCTTGGGATCATTCATTGATGAATGGTTTGCTTAATCGCATGTGTAAGCACAGAATTAAGGCCCTATTGCTTATGAAAACTTGTTAAGTGATGAACCTATGGCTAAATGCGGTCAATTATGTGGTTAGTAGGCTGCCTAATAAATGTTAAGTATGCTTGAAACGGTTTAAGTGTTACTTGCGGTGCTTAGCAAACAAAACCAACCCCAAGCACGGCCTTGTAAACCCTAATGGCCCTGTAGACTCCCAAGTCATAGACCATTCTTGTATGAATTATAAATTGATGTTGAGGAATGTTAATGGGCTGCCTAGAATTATTTTTATAACTCTAAATATGATTCCTGATGATTACATATTGATAAGTAAACTTTTCTTGCACCCGGTCTCATGTAAACGTCGTTGCATGCTTGTATAATCTTAATACTTGATACGTGAACCCCAAAATGAGTTATATGACTTGATTTACATGTGTTACATGGCTGCCCATTTAATGTTCATAAATAACTCTATGTGTTTTACAAAGTGAAAATTTGTGTTAAGCATGCCTCGTTCATTTACTTGGCAATATATGATCTTGAAATTGCATGGAGGCAACCTACTTTGTTGCCCTCCTAATGTGAATTGTTAAAATACATTCAATGGATTATTGAACATGATTACTTGGTTGCCTGTGAAAGTTAATTGCTTCCAAATTGATATATGAAATGATTATATGTTCTTACAATGCCTTATGTGCCAATATGTTAAAATGTGATCATATATTTGCTTGGAGGCAACCTACTTTGTTGACCTCCTAATGTGAAATGTTAAATGACATACATGTGCATTGCATACAAGGTTGCAACCTTTCATTTTGGCATGGTAACGTTTCACGCACGCCGGGCGGCATCGGGCTTATCGGTGCTACCGTGACTACCATGGTCCAATTCCCTCTCTCGCTTGGGGGCTAGACTTCTTCGGAGAGTTGGGTCGTAGATTTCGGGGTATATTCGGAGTACACCTATTTGGCGTGATAAGTGGATGATTGAAGTCAGCCGTAACAACTGTTATCGGAAATGATCTTGAGAGCAAATGCTCACCGACTGATCTTGAGAGAGAAAGCTTACCGTATCCTTTTCACTATGTGTTTAAGTACTCTCGCTTGGTTCTTAGAGGACCTTGGGGAAGAAAGACGGATAAATGTGTTCATTTACATTTATATCATGTTATAAACTTACTTGTGTTATATTTCATGCTTTCAAAAAGGGTTTTACATAAGTTTAACTGGAAAAGAGTTTCAAAATGTATTTCTCGTTCCCCCTAGTTGAGTTCATAAGGACTCACCCTCTTTTATCATCACAGTTGAAGAAGATCAGGAATAGGTACCCGAGGAGAATGTGCTTGTTGATGAATCCTTGGAGTGATTACGTGCTTTATATGCCTTGTTTGACAGTGGCTGTTTTGTGAACGTTGTGTTGCTTTGAAGAATATTTATTTTGTTGATGTAAATGACCCCGTTGTAATTTGGGTCTAATTTTGGGATTGTACTATCTATAACCGGATGAACTCTTTATTTGGTTATTTGCTTTCATTATCTCGTATAGTAGTTATCGTAGGCGTTTAAACCACTAGATGATTAATCCACTAAGTTAACTCTATCTAATTTCACTTAGGTACTCACCCGTACTTTAAAGGATAATAGGTACTTGCATAATAGTAAATTGACAAATAAATGGAACATAGTTATCAAGCTAGGCTTATTAACCAAATGAGACTTTCAAGATAAATTAGTAGGCATATCGGTTGATGACAAAATAGGAATCTTAGTGGGAATCGAATCAAGGATTGGAAGTTTTGAGGCGTTGTAGAAAATAGGTCAAACCAAATGTCTTAAATATAGCCGTCATGCTGCCGAATTTCTGAAAAATCTTTTGGAGTTCTAAATCAACGTTAAGTATTAATCGTAAGAAATGACCAAGTCGTACAAATAGCGTAAAAGAATTAGGTCATTCCCTAGTCTAGCCTCCATAGGTCAGGTTGGGGCATGAACCTATATTAGAATGGTATCAGAGCTTAGTTTACTAACTAGGCGTTAGTAAAGGTTCAACTCCTGGACCATGGGTAGAAGCCCTAAGGTAATTTTGATGTCTTGTTTATATGTGTTAATGTGTGTTAATGTGCTTTAATTGCTTTGTGCATTGAATATCAAGTGCCTTTGTGGACCATATGTATTATGTGTCATGCACACCAACACGTTAGTGCGCTCAATAATGCATGCATGCTTTTATACTCCTTCCTTGATACATGTGCATAACCCTAACTGACTGTTTATACACATAGATAGTTAGGACTAGAACTTTCAGGGAAGTGAATTCATGCAGGAAGAACAAAAATTCTCGGTTAGATATTTATGGCATCTTCACAGGTACTCGATGGATCGTATGTATTATTGGGTATGCATATATATAAAATGCATAGCACATGTATAATTGTTGAGGTAAAGTTATTTCCTTATCTTTGGAATACCTATACCTGTGATTAAGTTGTCAATTTTATAGCTATGAAGTTCTTGATTTCGTTAAACCGCTCTTCTAATTATGGTTCAAGTATAAAGGTTAATGACATACAACTTCGCTTAAGATATAAGAGTATACTATTAAATATGTAGAGTAGTATATATTCTCATGTGTTGATAGTGGAAGTTGACTTGGAGGTTTCTTCGAATCCATTTCTCACATCTTAAAATTGGCTTGATAGACTATTTAAGAAGTTAGCAATATACTCGTACGATTGAATCCTTACTTGATTGGAATTAAGTAATGATGAATCTGATATGGTGTATATTAGCGAGTTTTAAGTTCACTAAATGTAGAGATCATGACCTAGAAATTAAGAGATGAATTCGTGGAAGTTGACGATAGTTACTTTTAGGGGTTAGATTATTAAGCCATGGATAGCGTATTTAAGTGACTTAACAATAGATAACCTCAAGACATGTAGGCAACTATGGAGACTGAGTTTAACAAGGTTGATGATTCTTTAGTATAACAAGATACAGAGATGTTGGAATCGAGAAATTCAAGTAGCTAGAACTTGTGTTCGGAAGACTATACCTAAAATGTTAGGTCGAATAGAAGAGTAAGGTATTGAATTTTGCATTAGATGACTAACGTTGCTAAAGGTCCTAAGTTGGATATTGGTGATATTAATAATCATGGTATTAGTTTGGTGCCCTCGGATTTAGTTGTGATTATGCAAAGTAAATCATTTTATACACTCATTATTTAGATATCGTAGAGGATGTTAAGAAGCATATATCCCTAAGTAATACCGATGGACCTGGTATATAAACCATGGAAATGATATTAAGCATCTGGTTGCAAAGTTGAGTCGTTAGGGTATGATTTGTAATCTTAAATAGCTAATAGTGAGTATGCATGATGATTCATGGTGAACCCTAGGGCCTAAGATTGATGAGTCTTTATGCTTTTAGCTAGTTGAACATGTAAATGAGAAGAGTAAGATTTCATATAGTTAAGATAGAGATGAATTAGAGTCATAATGACCCAAGAGACTATTGTTAGCCCACCGTATCTATGTGCACCGTTTCACGTCTAGAAACTAGCGGTTGGTAGACTTCGAATTATGGTCATTGAATAGAGGGGTGGATCTTGTAGTGATAGTTAAATGAGTGGTTGATTACTTTTGAAGTTCTATTAGGTTATGTTGAAGGATGCCTCGTGGTCATAATTCTTATGTTGATACAACCTTGAAGTTATCTCGTGTAAGTATCTTATGAGCTCGATCATTTCGGTACCCATTTATAGTCCTATGATTGTTGTTGTACGGCCAGGTAACCTAGTGGAACATTGATATCACTTACATGGCTATAGCCCTAGCTTAGTAACACTAATGTTGAAGATATATTGGCAGGCATTAAGTGTTCGAAGGAATGACTAGGTCGCTAAGTGAGTAGGACCATTGTCTTCTTAAGTATGACGTAACCTTGGATTGAGGTGAGTGAAATTTATTTGAGATTGAAATTATTCGCCTTAGGAGTTTCGGTTAAGATTAAAAGAAATTCTGAAACCTCATGACTTGAAGATAAAGATTTGAATAAGGAAATAAATTATGGATTACAAGCTGATGAAATTTACTTGTAAGAATTGAACTAGTACAACATGATCAGTTTACCCATGCAATTTCGATGGCAGTTTGTTGGTGGTACTTAATAAACCTTAGAGTTTGAGTTTCACGAATCTCAACGGTCTTTCTCGTTGATTACGAGCGTGAAGGTTAACAAAGTCGGGAAAGGAGGTTAGTGAATAGGAGCCTGTAATCGGGAGACTAGTCATTAGAAGATTTGCTAATCTAATGTACCTACGAGATGACAATTTGAGATGGATTAGTTTGTTTGGTGAGTTCTTCCTGAAAATAGAGTCGTATTGTGGAAATGACCTATAACATGTGTATGTCCTACGTGTTAACAATTTTGAAGCTAGTTGATAGAATACGTAAATCTGATATAGACCTATCATCTTGAAATTAGTGTATGTAAACATAAGATCGCGGTATTATTGTGATATTCCTTTTGAGGTATGGATGCGAGATTGATACAATATGAGTCATGATTTTGGAGTTATAGTTATATTGTTAGAATATCGATGCAGCTTTGATGACTATGTTTGGAGATTCTAACCTTAGTTAATGAACTCGACCTTAAGATCAATTGGAGAAAAAAGAGTTGTTCAAAGGAACAAACTGTAAATGTAGGGGTCACACCGAATTAAATGATTGAAGAAAGCTAGGAAGTGAATTCGTTGTGGTAAGAGAGATCACAGAGCAAAGGACGACTCGGAGTTGGAAAATAACAATGGTCAGAATTCGTCTAAATGACCTCAACAAGTAAGAATGAATTTCGGGACGAAATTCTTTTAAGGAGGGAAGGATGTGAGGCCCAACCCCGAATAACGTGTCTTATCTCAATTTGCATGCCATAGACCCAGAATTATATGACCGACCTTGGATTACGTGCCCTATCTTGGTTTTCGTACATGCCTCGTCATTCGTGTCTTGACCTAGAATTATGTGGCCTAATCCTCGACTTACAGGCCCTGACTTTGGATTGCGTGCGTTATCTTGTTTCATGTGCCCTGACCTTGAATTGCATGTCTTAACCTAGATTTAAGTGTCACACCTCGATTCACGTGCATTGCATCGAAATACGTGTCTTGCATTGGTTTTCGTGCATTCACCTAGGGTTACGTGCATTGACTTTAGAATCTGTGCATTTGCCTTGAAGTTCGTGCCTTCAAAATTCGTGCCCTATATTGATTTTCGTGTGTGCCTCGTAGTGCATACCTTAAACCTCGAACTGCGTGCCTGCATGCGAATCAATAAAGATTCCTGCACAAAGCACAAGACACTAAAATAATCCTACACAATCCACTAACCAATATTATATTGCTAATTCAAATTCTCTACAAAACCCACTAACTATTAAAATATTCTATTCTTCCTAACACACTCAACTAACCAATAAACTATTATAAACCTACACAAAACACTATAATACTCACCCAATATTTCAAATATACTTTAATCTATCACCAAACACTAGAATTCAAAAAAAAAAAATATAAACAATACACACACACACAAGGCCTACACGACCAACAAGAAATCCTACACAAACAATCATATTTTAAACACTCAATATTCCTCACCAAACACAAGAATACATAAAAAAATGCCCAAGGTGACAAAAATTTCAGCCTTGTACACTCCCATGGCCGACACACTCATGCTTGCACACAAACACTTCAAGACTTCATCCAAACTCTCACAAACTCTCACTTCCTCTCTCATTTTCGACCCTTGCATTCTCATGAGCTCCCAAGACTCCTAACAACTCTCAAGGACACTCTAAGACTCTCCCAAGCTCGGCCATAGCAGCCCAAGCAAACAAGAAGCAAGAAAATCTCACCCGAAGCTCACAAACTCTTCATTTTCGGCCTAAGGTAAGTCTTGATAGTTTTCTTCCATTTCTTTTGGTCTCACACACATGCACACCCTCCTCACATGCTAACTAAGCTAGAAATTAAAGGAGGACAAGCCATCTCTCAGCCAAAGCAAGGAAGAAGCCCCTTTGTCCATTTTGAAGAGCATTTGAGCATCTTTAACCATCAATAGGCTAAGGTGAGGGTTAAACTCTTTTAAAAGCTTTCAAAAATCACATGCATGCCTTCATATGACTATATTTACCTCTGTAGTTGTTGTATATGTGTGTACATGAGGTTATATGACCATGCATAGCTAGATTTTTGGCTAGAACTTGAAGATAGGTAAAAACGTGTTGCTGGCAGTTTTCTGATCTTGTAGTACCAGGTGAATTTGGCTTAGTAAACCTTGATAAAAATGCATGAAAATTGGTAGGTTACTAGTTTTGCCAGTTCTGAGAATTGTTCGTAGAAATAGGCCAAGGAACATTTTGACTCTAAGGCCTCCAAAATGGTTAAACATCGTGAGGTGTCTAAATTTGGAAAAATAGGAAAAATAAAATAGGTTTCTGGCAGATTACTGACTTTGTAGACAAAGCGTTTTTGACCTAGTATATGTTGGTTCAAATGCAGGTATCCGTCACTCCGGTGCCCATAACTTTTGATCCGTAAGGAGTTACGCGGCGCACAACATACCGTTGGAAAGCTCTTCGAGAGCTCTACGACAAGTGCAACAAGCCTACTCTACTGCGCCTGTTTTCAGAGAACAAAATTGAATGTTTTCATCATTTTTGGGACACTTTTCTTCTTTTGTGCTATTTTTCCATCCCGAATTGTACGTCGTGAGCCGCAAAAAGGACGACAACCTAATCCATCATATTTCTATTATCGAATCCCACGGCACCTTGGGCAAGACAACTTCGCTTCACATAGAGGTTAGGCCAGCAAACTGAGGACGTAGGGCTTGTGACCAGGTATCCGTCGCTTCGGTGTCCATAACTTTTGATCTGTAAGGAGTTACGCGCCGCACAACATACCGTTGGAAAGCTCTTCGAGAGCTCTACGACAGGTGCAACAAGCCTACTCTGCTGCGCCTATTTTCGGAGAACAAAATTGAACGTTTTCATCATTTTCGGGACACTTTTCTTTTTTTCGCTATTTTTCCATCCCAAATTGTACGTCGTGAGCCGCAAAAAGGACGACAATCAATTCTATCATATTTCTATTATCGAATCCCACGGCACCTTGGGCAAGACAACATCGCTTCACATAGAGGTTGGGCCCGCAAACCGATGACGTGATGCTTGTGACCAAGTATCCGTCGCTCCGGTGTCCATAACTTTTGATCCGTAAGGAGTTACGCGCTGCACAGCATATCGTTGGAAATCTCTCCTAGAGCTCTGCGACAGGGGCAGCAAACTTGCTCGACTGCGCTTGTTTTCAGTGTCCAAAATCGAACGTTTTCGTAAGTTTTGGGACACTTTTCTTCTTTTGCACTGTTTTTCTGTCCCGGATCGTGCGTCATGAGGAGCGAAAAGGATGATGACCTAATCCATCACATTTTTATTATCGAATCCCATGGTACCTTAGGCAAGACAACTTCGCATCACGTAGAGGCTGGACCCGTAAACCGAAGGTGTGGGGCTTGTGACCAGGTATCCATTGTTCCGGTGCCCATAACTTTTGATCCGTAAGGAGTTACGCAGCGCACAGCATACCGTTCGAAAGCTCTTCGAGAGCTCTATGACATGTGCAGCAAGCCTGCTCGGTTGCGCCTATTTTTGGATAACAAAATTGAACTTATTCATCAGTTTTGGGACACTTTTCTTCTTTTACGCTGTTTTTCCATCCCGGATCGTACGTCGTGAGCAGCGAAAAGGACGACAACCTAATCCACACATTTCTATTACCGAATCCCACGACATCTTGGGCATGACAACTTTACTTCACGTAGAGGCTGGGCCCGTAAACCGAGGGCATGGGGCTTGTGACCATGTCTACGTCGCTCCGGTGCCCATAACTTATGATCTGTAAGGAGTTTTGCAGCGTACAACATACCTTTGGAAAGCTCCCCGAGAGCTCTACGATGGGGGCAGCAAGCCTGCATGGCTGTACCTATTTTCGGAGTCAAAAATTGAACATTCTCATCAGTTTTGGGACACTTTTCTTCTTTTGCGCTAATTTTCTATCCCGGATCGTATGTCGTGAGCTGCAAAAAGGACGACGACCTAATCCATCATATTTCTATTATGGAATCCCACGGTACCTTGGGCAAGACAGCTTCGCTTCATGTAGAGGCAGGGCCCGTAAACCGAGGGCGTGGGGCTTGTGACCAGGTATCCGTCGGTTTGGTACCTAGAACTTTTGATCCGTAAGGAGTTACGTGACGCACAACATACCGTTGGAAAGCTCCTCGAGAGCTCTATGACGAGTGAAACAAGCCTGCCTAGTTGCGCCTATTTTAAGAGAACAAAATTGAACTTTTTCATCAGTTTCAGGACACTTTTATTCTTTTGCGCTATTTTTCCATCCCTGATCGTACGTCATGAGACGGGAAAAGGACGACAACCTGATCCATCACATTTCTATTACCGAATCCCATGGCACCTTGGCCATGACAACTTCACTTCACGTAGAGTTTGGCCCCCAAACCGAGGGCGTGGGGCTTCTGACCAGGTCTACGTCGCTCTGGTGCCCATAGCTTTTGATCCGTAAGGAATTACGCAGCGCACAACATACTGTTGGAAAGCTCTACGAGAGCTCTACAATGGGGGTAGCAAGTCTGCTCAGCTGCGCCTATTTTTGGAGTCCAAAATCGAACGTTTTCATCAGTTCGGGACACTTTTCTACTTTTGCGCTATTTTTCTATCCCGGATCGTATGTCGTGAGCAGCGAAAAGGACAACAACTTAATCCATCATATTTTTATTATCAAATCCCACGAAACCTTAGGCAAGACAACTTTGCTTCACGTAGAGGCTGGGCCCGTAAACCGAGGGCGTGGGGCTTGTGACCAGGTATCCGTCGCTCCAGTGCCCATAACTTTTGATCTGTAAGGAGTTACGTGGCGCACAACATACCGTTGGAAAGCTCTTCGAGAGATCTACAATGAGGGTAGCAAGCCTACTCGGCTGCACCTATTTTCGGAGTCCAAAATCGAACATTTTCATCAGTTTTGGGACACTTTTCTTCTTTTGCGCTATTTTTCCATCCCGGATCGTACTTCGTGAGATGTGAAAAGGACGATAACCTAATCCATCACATTTCTATTACCGAATCCCACAGTACCTTGGGAATGACAACTTCACTTCACGTAGAGCATAGGCCCCCAAACTGAGGGCGTGGGGCTTCTGACCAAGTCTACGTCGCTCCAATGCCCATAGCTTTTGATTCGTAAGGAGTTACGCGGCGCACAACATACCGTTGGAATGCTCTACCAGAGCTCTACAATAGGGGTAGCAAGCCTGCTTAGTTGCGTCTATTTTCAGAGCCCAAAATCAAATTTTTTCATCAGTTTTGTGACACTTTTCTTCTTTTGTGCTGTTTTTTCCTCCCGGATCGTACGTCGTGAGCCGTAAGAAGGACGACAACCTAATCCATCATATTTCTATTATCGAATCCCATGACACCTTGGGCAAGACAACTTTGCTTCACGTAGAGGCTGGGCCCGTAAACCGAGGGCGTGGGGCTTGTGACCAGGTATCCGTCGCTCCGGTGCCCATAACTTTTGATCTGTAAGGAGTTACGCGGCGCACAGCATATCGTTGAAAAGCTCTTCGAGAGCTCTACGACAGGTGCAGTAAGCCTACTCGACTGTTCCTATTTTCAGAGAAAAAAATCAAACGTTTTCATTAGTTTCGGGACACTTTTCATCTTTTGCGCTGTTTTTCCATCCGGATCGTACATCGTGAGCTGCGAAAAGGACGACAACCTAATCCATCACATTTCTATTATCAAATCCCATGGCACCTTGGGCAAGACAACTTCACTTCACGTAGAGGCAGGGCCCGTAAATCGAGGGCGTGGGGCTTGTGACCAGGTATCCGTCAGTCTGGTGCCCATAACTTTTGATCCGTAAGGAGTTACGCGGCGCACAGTATACCGTTGGAAAGCTCTTCGAGAGCTCTATGACAAGTGCAGCAAGCCTGCCTAGCTGTGTCTGTTTTTGGAGAACAAAATTGAACTTTTTCATCAGTTTCGGGACACTTTTCTTCTTTTGCGCTATTTTTTCATCCCGGATTGTACGTCGTGAGACGCAAAAAGGACAACAACCTGATCCATCACATTTCTATTACCGAATCCCATAGCACCTTGGGCATGACAACTTCACTTCACGTAGAGGCTGGGCCCCTAAACCGAGGGCATGGGGCTTCTGACCAGGTCTACGTCGCTCCGGTGCCCATAGCTTTTAATTCGTAAGGAGTTACGCGGGGCACAACATACCGTTGGAAAGCTCTACGAGAGCTCTACAATGGGGGTAGCAAGCCTACTCTACTGCGCCTATTTTCGGAGTCCAAAATCGAATGTTTGATCAGTTTCGGGACACTTTTCTACTTTTGCGCTATTTTTCTGTCCCGCATCGTATGTCGTGAGCCGCGAAAAGGATGACAACCTAATCTATCATATTTCTATTATCGAATCCCATGACACCTTGGGCAAGACAACTTCGCTTCACGTAGAGGCTGGGCCCGTAAACTGGGGGCGTGGGGCTTGTGACTAGGTATCCGTCGCTCCGGTGCCCATAACTTTTGATCTGTAAGGAGTTACGCGGTGCACAGCATACTATTGGAAAGCTCTTCGAGAGCTCTACGACAGGTGCAGTAAGCCTACTAGGCTGTGTGTCACGTCTCAACCCAGCTTTTAAAGATTAGACTAGGGTATGATCTAAACATTCAAGTCATATCTTGTACTTAATCGTTCATGAAAGTTTAACACTTAACGTTTTAGCCTAAACTTCACAATTTTCCAGAAAACCGGCAGCATAACGGTTATAATTGGGCTCTTTGGTTTGACCTCGTTCTCTAAACGCCTCAAATTTCATTTTCAACTAAGATTACTATTTACCATCAATCGAAACGCCTACTAGTTATCTCGAAGTCTCGTTTGATTAATAACCTAGCATGATAGTATGTTCCGTTTGTTCGTTAATCCTCATTACAAAAGTACCTGTTGATCTTAGCTTAACAATAAGTACCTGCTTAAGATTGGATAGGTTTATTTTACTTAATCCTTACCTGATACTTCATAAATCCTATGATAGATACTAGCCAATGACGATAGCAAAATGACCATAGTAGTGTCTATTTAGTTATTATCAGTACAAGCCAAAATTAGACCCTAAATTACAACGGGGGTCTTTTACAATACAACAGCAAACATCATAAGAAATAAAATAGTCTTCAAGCAACATAGTGTTCACAAATGGCCATAATCAAGTAAGGCACGTAGGACAAGCAATCATTCCAAGGAATCATCATTAGGCACGTCGTCCTCGGGTACCTGTTCTTGGTCTTCTTCACCTGAGATGATAAAAGAGGGTGAGTCCTTATGAACTCAGTGAGGGGGGAACGAGAAATAAGTTTTGAAACTCATTTTCCGATTCAACTTATGAAAACCCTTTTTGCAAGCATGAATATGGCACAAGTAAATGCATAACATAATATAAAAGTAAAGGAACACAATTACCTACCTTTCCTCCTTGAAGTCCTCTAGGAACCAAGCGAGAGTACTTATACACATAGTGAAAAGGATACAGTGAGCTTTTGCTCTCAGTTCATGTCAGTATCAGTTGTTGCGGCCGACTTCAAATCATCCCCTTATCACGCCAAATGGGTGTACTCCGGATGTACCCCGAAATCCTACGACCCAACTCTTCGAGGAAGTCTAGCCCCCAAGCAAGATAGGGAATTGGACAATGGTAGTCACAGTTGTACCGGCAAGCCCGATGCCGCCCGGTGTGCGTGAACGCTACCACGCCAGAATGAAAGGTTGCAACCTTGTATGCAATGCACATTTATGACATTTAATATATCAAATTAGGAGGACAACAAAGTAGGTTGCCTCCGAGCAGTCATAAGATTGCACATTGACAAGTAAACAAGCGAGGCACGATAAGACAAGTAATTTCACTTGAAAGGCACATGGAGTTATATGAACATTAAACGGGCAGCCATGTAACGCATATAAATCAAGTCATATAACTCATTTCGAAGTTCACGTAATCAAATAATAAGATTATTTAACATGCAACAATATCTACATGGGACCGGGTGCAATAAAGGCCTACTTGTAAATCATGTAATCATCAAAATCATGTTTAGGGCTATGAGGGAAACTACGGGCAGCCTACTAAACACATAATCAAACACAATATCCAAAGGATTGACACTTAGCGAGTTTACCTAGTTACTAGGGTTTCAATTCGTGCTTACCCGTGCGATTAAATCCCAAGTCATCTCGTAATTAAGCTCAAGCCATGCATTGATTAATTCCAAAACCCTCAAGCATTCAAAACAGTACACACAACATCCAAATGCCACAATCCCAAGCATTTAATACAACAAGAGAAGCTACAATAATTTTTCTAAGCATTTCACTAAGTGAAACCCTCACTGCAATGGACTGTTTTCTCACAATCATTAAGACAAGCCAACAATCTCCAATTCTAGTGAATAAGATGTCAAATTAAATCTTAAGAAGTGAACTAAATTCAGAAACAAACTTCACATCATTTGGAGTTCGGGTTCAAGAGTTATAGCCAAAACAGTGAGACTACACAAAACTGTCCAGATTTGCACACATTTCAATGCTTGTCGTTTTTGAGTGTCTTAGGTTCAGATTTAGCCTTGGTCCATTTCTGACAAAAATTTTCAAAACTGAAAAATATATCAGCACACCAAATTTAATGCATTTGGGATGTCATTTACTAAGTCAAAACTGGTTCGTTCTACAAGGTCAGTGAATCTGCCAAAACCTGCTTCATTTTTCCAGACTTTCTAGATTTGGACACATTTTGATAATTAGCCATTTTGAGGACTTTAGATTCAAAATTAGCTTTGGTCTATTTCTTCAAAAAGTGTTCAGAACTGGCAAAAATAGATACCAACCAATTTTTACGCACTTTCAACATCATTTACCTAGCCAAAATTACCTCGCACCAACAAGGAAGAAGGCTGTCACATACCGGATTTCATCCAACATCACATTTTAGCCAAATATATTGCCATGCATGTTTATAAAAGCTCATGAACACACATATATCTCAAGTACAGAAGTAAAGATAGACATTTAAGGGCATGCATGTGGATTTTTGAAAGATTTTCAAGAAGTTCTAGCCCTCACCTTAGCAAAACAACAAGAAGATGTACAAGACTCTTGATGGTTGCACAAGATTGACTCTTTTCCTTGCTTAGCCGAGACACCACTCGATTTTCTCTTTTTTTCCTAGCTTAGTGACCAAGTTCTTAGTAGGTGCATGTCGTTAGAACAAGAAGAAAAGAAATGGAAGCTAGCAAACTCACCTAAGCTGAAATAGAGGTTCAATGAGCTTGCATGTGAGTTTCTTGCAACCTAGCTTGCTTAGTCGAGCTCCCTAGCTTCTTGCATGCCTTGATGAACCATGGAGTGATGAAGATAAGCTATGGAGTGTAGAAACTCAGCCAGGGCTGAGAGAGAGAGAGAGAAGAATGAGAGGGAGAGAGAGAGAAATGAGAAGAAATGAGAGAAAGTGAAAGAAAATAAAAGCTTTGTTGGGCAAAGGAGCTTGTGTCGGCCTTGGGCATACAAATTTCAGACTTTTGTGTCTTCAAGAAGCATTTTGAATCATCTAGTATGGGCATGGAGCTTGTGTCAAAAATATGGAGCTTTGAGGAGGGTTTTTGAGCCATTTTTTTTTTATTGCTTTGTGTCATTAAATTGTCATAGAATGTCTAGGAATTAATTTGAATTATGCAAGCAAGCACAAATGCTCAACAAGTGGTCGGCCAAGGCATTGCTAGAATATGAATTTTTTGTCTTGTTCAAGGCTTATTTTATTGTGTGTTTGGGATATGCAAAGAATAAAGATTGTCTAGCTTTTTGTAAGATTTTGTCTTCTAGTGGGTTGAATTAGCAATTTAATATTAGTTAGTGGAATTTGTAGGATTAATCATTGATCTAGTGCTTCGTGTAAGATGCTTTCTTGATTAGCATGAGGGCACGCTTTCCTAGGTCTAGGGCACGCACTATGAGGTAGGGCACGAACTACAAGACGAATGCACGTTTTCCAAATAAATGCACGCAATCCTAAATGAATGCACGTAATTCAATGCAAGGCACACAAAATGAAACACAATTCTTAAACCTAGGTCAAGGCACGCAAATCTAGGTTAGGGCACACAAAACGAGGTATCGCACGTAAATCGAGGTTGGGCCTCACACTGTGCCTATTTTCGGAGAACAAAATCGAACATTTTCATCAGTTTCGAGACACTTTTCATCTTTTGTGTTGTTTTTCCATCTCGGATCGTACGTCGTGAGCCGTGAAAAGGACGACAACGTAATCCATCACATTTCTATTATCGAATCCCACGGTACCTTGGGCAAGAAAACTTCACTTCACGTAGAGGTTGGGCCCGTAAATTAAGGGCGCGGGGCTTATGACCAGGTATCCGTCGCTCCGGTGCCAAAACTTTTGATCCGTAAGGAGTTACACGATGCACAATATACGGTTGGAAAGCTCTCCAAGAGCTTTACAACGGGTGCAGCAAGCCTGCTCAGCTACGCCAGTTTTCGGAGCCCAAAATCAAACGTTTTCATCAGTTTCGGGACACTTTTCTTGCTATTTTTCCATTCCGGATCGTACGTCGTGAGCCGCAAAAAGGACTACAACCTAATCCATCACATTTCTATTGCTGAATCCCACGGTACCTTGGGCATGACAACTTCACTTCACATAGAGGCTGGGCCCCCAAACCGAGGGTGTGGGGCTTCTGACCAGGTCTACGTCGCTCCGGTGCCCATAGCTTTTGATCCGTAAGGAGTTACGCGGCGCACAACATACCGTTGGAAAGCTCTACGAGAGATCTACAATGGGGGTAGCAAGCCTGCTCAGTTGCGCCTATTTTCAAGTCCAAAATTGAACGTTTTCATCAGTTTCGGGACACTTTTCTTCTTTTGTGCTATTTTTCCATCCCGGATCGTACGTCGTGAGATGCGAAAAGGACGACAACCTAATCAATCACATTTCTATTACTGAATCCCACGGCACCTTGGGCATGACAACTTCACTTCACGTAGAGGCTAGGCCCTCAAACCGAGGGAGTGGGGCTTCTGACTAGGTCTACGTCGCTCTGGTGCCCATAGCTTTTGATTCGTAAGGAGTTACGAGGCGCACAACATACCATTGGAAAGCTCTTCGAGAGCTCTACAATAGGGGTAGCAAGCCTGCTCGGTTACGTCTATTATCGGAGTCCAAAATCGAACGTTTTCATCAGTTTCAGGACACATTTCTACTTTTGCACTGTTTTTCCGTCCCGGATCGTATGTCGTGAGCTGCGAAAACGACAACAACCTAATCCATCATATTTCTATTATCGAATCCCACAACACCTTGGGCAAGACAACTTTGCTTCACGTAGAGGCTGAGCCCGTAAACCGAGGGCGTGGGGCTTGTGACCAGGTATCCGTCGTTCCGGTGCCCATAACTTTTGCTCTGTAAGGAGTTACACGGCGCACAGCATACCGTTGGAAAGCTCTTCGAGAGCTCTACGACAGGTGTAATAAGCCTACTCGGCTGTGCCTATTTTCGGAGAACAAAATCGAATGTTTTCATCAGTTTTGGTACACTTTTCATCTTTTGAACTGTTTTTCCATCCCGGATCGTACGTCGTGAGCCGCGAAAAGGACGACAACCGAATCCATCATATTTCTATTATTGAATCACACGGAACCTTAGGCAAGACAACTTCACTTCACATAGAGGTTGGGCTCGTAAATTGAGGGCACGGGGCTTGTGACCAAGTATCTGTCGCTCCAGTGCCCAAACTTTTGATCTGTAAGGAGTTACGCGACGCACAATATACCGTTGAAAAGTTCTCTGACAGCTCTACGACTGGTGTAGCAAGCTTGCTCGGCTGCGCCAATTTTTGGAGCCCAAAATCAAACGTTTTCATCAATTTCGGTATACTTTTCTTCTTTTGAGCTGTTTTTTCATCCCGGATCGTACGTCATGAGCCGCGAAAAGGACGACAACCTAATCCATCACATTTCTATTATCGAATCCCATGGAACCTTGAGCAAGTAAACTTCGCTTCACGTAGAGGTTGGGTCAGCAAACCGAGGGCGTGGGGCTTGGGTCCAGGTTTCCGTCGCACCGGTGCTCATAACTTTTGATCGGTAAGGCGTTTCGCAGCGCACAACATACCGTTGGAAGCTATCCGAGAGCTCTATGATGGGAGTTGCAAACCTGCTCAGCTGTGCCAATTTTTGGAGCAAAAAATTGAACATTTTCATCAGTTTCGGTACACTTTTCTTCTTTTGCACTATTTTTCCGTCCCGGATCGTACGTTGTCAGCCGCGAAAAGGACGACAACCTAATCCATCACATTTCTATCATCGAAATCCCCTGCACCTTGGGCATGACAACTTCACTTCATGTCGAGCTTGGGCCCGCAAACCGAGGGCGTGGGGCTTGTAACCAGGTCTACGTCGCTCCGGTGCACATAACTTTTGATCCGTAAGGAGTTACGCGGCGCACAGCATACCGTTGGAAAGCTCTCCAAGAGTTCTACGACGTAGGCAACAAGCCTGCTCCGCTGTGGTTATTTTCAGAGTCCAAAATTAAATGTTTTCATAAGTTTCGGGACACTTTTCTTCCTTGGCGCTGTTTTTCCGTCCCGAATCGTACGTCGTGAGCCCCGAAAAGGACGGCAACCTAATCCTTCACTTTTCTATTATCGAATCTCATGGCAACTTGGGCAAGACAACTTCGCGTCACGTAGAGGCTAGGCCCGCAAACCGAGGGCGTGGGGCTTGTGACCAGGTCTATGCCGCTCTTGTGCCCATAACTTTTGATCCGTAAGGAGTTATGCGGCGCACAGCATACTGTTGGAAAGCTCTTCGAGAGCTCTATGACAGGGCCAGCAACCCTACTCGGCTGTGGTTGTTTTCGGTGTCCAAAATCGAACGTTTTCATCAGTTTCATGACACTTTTCTTCTTTCGCGCTATTTTTCCGTCCCGGATCATACATCGTGAGCTGCGAAAAGGACGACAACCTAATCCATCACATTTCTATTATCGAATCCCATGGCACCTTGGGCAAGACAACTTCGCTTCACGTAGAGGGTGGGCTCGTACACTGAGGGTGTGGGGCTTGTGACTAGGTATCTGTCGCTTCGGTGCCCATAATTTTTGATCCGTAAGGAGTTACGCAGTGCACAGCATACCGTTGGAAAGCTCTTCAAGAGCTCTACGACAAGTGCAGCAAGCCTACTTGGCTGCGCCTGTTTTTAGAGAACAAAATTGAACTTTTTCATCAGTTTCAGGACACTTTTCTTCTTTTGCGCTGTTTTTCCATCCCGGATCGTACGTCGTGAGCCACGAAAAGGACGACAACCTAATCCATCACATTTCTATTATCGAATCCCACAGTACCTTAGTCAAGATAACTTCGCTTCACATAAAGGCCAGGCCCGTAAACCGAGGGCGTGGGGCTTCTGACCAGGTATCGGTCGCTCTGGTGCCCATAACTTTTTATCCATAAGGAGTTACGCAGCGCACAGCATACCGTTGGAAAGATCTCCGAGTGCTCTGTGAT
This sequence comes from Ehretia macrophylla, assembly GCA_037974665.1. Classification (NCBI taxonomy): domain Eukaryota; kingdom Viridiplantae; phylum Streptophyta; class Magnoliopsida; order Boraginales; family Ehretiaceae; genus Ehretia; species Ehretia macrophylla. The sequence continues at coordinate 31,424,498 of CM075779.1, read as the reverse complement.
GGATGCAACATACCTGCTCGGCTGCGCCTATTTTCGGAGCCCAAAATTGAACGTTTTCATTAGTTTCAGAACACTTTTCTTCTTTTGCGCTGTTTTTCCATCCCGGATCGTACTTCATGAGGCGCGAAAAGGACGACAACCTAATCTATCCCATTTCTATTATCGAATCCCACGGCACCTTGGGCAAGACAACTTCGCTTCACGTCGAGGCTGGACCTGTAAACCGAGGGCGTGGGGCTTGTGATCAATTTTCCATCGCTCCGGTGCCCATAACTTTTTATCCGTAAGGAGTTACGCGGTGCACAATATGCCGTTGGAAAGCTCTTCGAGGTCTCTACGACACGTGCAGCAAGCCTACTTGACTGCGCCTATTTTCAGAGAACCAAATTGAACTTTTTCATCAGTTTCGGGACACTTTCCTTCTTTTGCGCTGTTTTTCCATCCCGGATCGTACGTCGTGAGCTGCGAAAAGGACGACAACCTTTTCCATCACATTTCTATTACCGAATCCCATGGCACCTTGGGCATGAAAACTTAACTTCACGTAGAGGTTGGGCCCGAAAACCGAGGGCGTGGGGCTTGTGACCAGGTCTACGTCGCTCCGGTGCCTATAACTTTTGATCCGTAAGGAGTAATGCGGCGCACAACATACCGTTGAAAAGCTCTCCGAGAGCTCTACGCCAGGGGCAGCAAGCCTACTTAGCTGCGCTTGTTTTCGGAGTCCAAAATCAAACTTTTTCATCAATTTCGGGAAACTTTTCTTCTTTTGCATTTTTTTCCGTCCCAGATCGTACGTCGTGAGCCGCGAAAAGGACGACAACCTAATCCATCACATTTCTATTATTGAATCCCATGGTACCTTGGGCAAGACAACTTGGCTTCACGTAAAGGCTGGGCCCGTAAACCGAGAGCGTAGGGCTTGTGACCAGTTATCCGTCGCTCCGGTGCCCATAACTTTTGATCCGTAAGGAGTTACGCGGCGCATAGCATACCGTTGGAAAGCACTTCGAGAGCTCTACGACAAGTACAGCAAGCCTGTTCGGCTGCGCCTTATTTTCGGAGCCCAAAATTGAACATTTTCATTAGTTTCGGGACACTTTTCTTCTTTTGCGCTATTTTTCCATCCCGGATCGTACATTGTCAGCCGTGAAAAGGACGACAACCTAATCCATCACATTTCTATTATTGAATCCCACGGTACCTTGGGCATGACAAATTCACTTCATATAGAGGCTGGGCCCGCAAATCGAGGGCATGGGGCTTGTGACCAGGTCTACGTCGCTTCGGTACGCATAACTTTTGATCCGTAAGGAGTTACGCGACACACAGTATACCGTTAGAAAGCTCTCCGAGAACTCTACGACGGGGGCAACAAGTTTGCTAGGTTGCACCTATTTTTGGAGCCCTAAATAGAACGTTTTCATCAGTTTCGGGACACTTTTCTTCTTTTGTACTATTTTTTCATCTCGGATCATACGTCGTCAGCCGCAAAAATGACAACAAACTAATCCATCAAATTTCTATTACCGAATCCAACGGTACCTTGGGCAAAAAAACTTCGCTTCACGTAGAGGCTTGGCCTACAAAATGAAGGGCGTGGGGCTTGTGACTAGTTATCCGTCGCTCCGGTGCCCATAACTTTTGATCCGTAAGGAGTTACGCGGCGCACAACATATCATTGGAAAGCACTCCTAGAGCTCTGCAACGGGTGCAGCAAGCCTGCTCGATTGCGTGTCACGCCCCAACCCAACCTTTAGAGGTTAGACTAGGGAGTGATCTAAACATTTAAGTCCTTTCACGTACTTAATCGTTCAAGAAGGTTTAACACTTAACGTTTAGCCTAAACTCCACAGATTCTCCGAAAAATCGGCAGCCTAATGGCTGTAACTGGCCTCTTTAGTTTGACCTAATTTTCTAAAGGCCTCAAAACTTTCAATCTCAAATTCATTTCCAACTAAGATTACTATCTATCACTATCTATCACCAATTGAAACGACTACTAGTTATCTCGAAGTCTCGTTTGATTAACAACCTAGCATGATAACTCTGTCTCGTTTATTTGTTAATTCTTGTTACAAAAGTACCTGTTGATCTTAGCCTACCAATGAATACCTGTTCAAGATTGGATAGATTTATTTACTTAATTCTTCACCTGATACTTCATAAGCCAGTGATAGATACTAGCCAGTAGCGATAGCAAAAACGACCATAAGAGTGTCTATCTAGTTATGATCAGTACAACCCAAAATTTGACCCCAAATTACAAAGGGGGTCATTTACAATACAACAACAAGAAATATAAGAAATAGTCTTCAAGCAACATATCGTTCACAAAATGGCCATAGTCAAGTAAGGCACGTAGGGCAAGCAATCATTCCAAGGAGTCATCATTAGGCACATTTTCCTCGGGTACCTGTTCCTGGTCTTCTTCACCTGAGATGATAAAAGAAAGTGAGTCCTTATGAACTCAGCGAGGGGGAACGAGAAATAAGTTTTGAAACTCTTTTTCCGGTTCAACTTATGAAAACTCTTTTTGCAAGCATGACATATATCACAAGTACATAATGTAATGTAAAAGTAAAAGAACACAATTACCCGTCTTTCCTCCCCGAGGTCCTCTAGAAACCAAGCGAGAGTACTTATACACATAGTGAAAATGATACGGTGAGCTTTTGCTCTCAATTTACTTCCAGTATCAGTTGTTGCGGCTGACTTCAAATCATCCACTTATCACGCCAAATGAGTGTACTCCGGATGTACTCCAAAATCCTACGACCTAACTCTCCGAGTAAGTCTAGCCCCCAAGCGAGAGAGGGAATTGGACAATGGTAGTCATGGTTGCACCGGCAAGCCCGATGCCGCCTGGAGTGCGTAAAACGCTACCACGCTAGAATGAAAGGTTACAACCTTGTATGCAATGCACATTTATGACATTTAATATATCACATTAGGAGGACAACAAAGTAGGTTGCCTCCGAGCAGTCATAGGATTGCACATTGACAAGTAAACACGCGAGGTATGATTTGACAGATAATTTCACTTGTAAAGCACATAGAGTTATGTGAATATTAAATGGGCAGCCATGTAACGCATGTAAATCAAGTCATATAACTCATTTCGAAGTTCACGAAATCAAATAGAAAGGTCATACAACATGCAACGACGTTTACGTGGGACTGGGTGCAAGAAAGGTCTACTTGTCAATATGTAATCATAGGAATAACATTAAGGCTATAAGGCAACTACGGGCAGCCTACTAATCACATAATTAAACACGATATCCATAGGATCAACACTTAGCGAGTTTTCCTAGTCATTAGGGTTTCAATTCATGCTCACCCGTGCGATTAAGCCCCAAGTTGCCACGTAATTAAACTCAAGTCACGCATCGATTAATTAAAACACCCTCAAGCATTCAAACAGTCCACACAACATCCAAGTGCCACAATCCCAAGCATTTAATACAACAAGAGAAGTTACAATAATTTTCAAAGCATATCACTAGATGAAAACCTCACTGCAATGGTCTGTTTTTTCGCAATCATTGAGACAAGCAAAAAAACTCCAATTCTAGTGAACAAAATGTTAAATTAAAGCTTAAGGAGTGAACTAAATCCAGAAACAAACCTTGCGTCATTTGGAGTTCGGATTCAAGAGTTATAGCCAAAACCGTGAGACTACGCAAAACTGTCCAGATTTGTACACATTTCAATACTTGTCATTTTTGAGGACCTTAGGGTCAGATTTAGCCTTAATCTATTTCTGACAAAAATGTCCAGAACTGCAAAATATAGCAGCATACCAAATTTCATGCATTTTGGACATTATTTACTAAGTAAAAACTGGTTCGTTCTACAAGGATAGTGAATCTGCCAAAACCTGCTTCATTTTTCCAGATTTTCCAGATTTGGACGCCTTTCGATGTTTTTCCATTTTGGAGACCTTAGATTCAAATTTGGCTTTGGCCTATTTCTGTGAAAAATTCTCAGAACTAGAAAAACTAGTCACCTACCAATTTTCACACATTTTCAACATCATTTACCTAGTCAAAATCACTTCGCTCCAACAAGTCAGAAGACTGTCCATTTACGCGATTTCACCTATCTTCACATTCTAGCCAAATATCTTGCCATGTATGTTTACAAAAGCTTATGTACACACATATATCACAAGTACAGAGGTAAAAATGGACATTTAAAGGCATGCATGTGGTTTTTGGAAGCTTTTCAATAGAGTTTTAGCCCTCACCTTAGCAAGACAACAATGGAGATGAACAAAACTCTTGATGATGCACAAGGTCATCCTTTTTCCTTGCTTAGCCGAGAGACAACTTGAGATTCTCTAATTCCTAGCTTAGTAACCATGCTCTTAGTATGTGCATGTGGCTAGAACAAAAAGAAAATGAAATAGGAGCTATCAAACATACCTAAGGGCCGAATGAGCTTGCATGCATGTTTCTTTGCTTTTAGCTTGCTTGGTCGAGTTCCTTAGTAGCTTGAGTGTCTTGATGAACCTTAGGATGATGAACTTAAGCTATGGAGAGTATAATTGCAGCCAAGGCCGAGAGAGAGAGAGAAGAAATGAGAGAGTGAATGAGAGAAAGAGAGAAAGAATGAAAGAAAATGAAAAGCTTGAAGAGTTTGATGCATGTGTTGGCTATAGGCTTGCAAATTTCAGAATTTGTGTCTTCAAGAGCATAATTTGAATCACCCTAGCATGGGCAATTGAGTATGTCGAGATTTTGATGCATTGGGTAGGGTTTTTGAGTCATTTTTTTTATGCTTTGTGTCATGAGCTTGTCATAGAATGTCTAGGTATAAATTTTGAAATTGCAAAGCATTGTCAAATGCAAGAAGTGGTCGGCCAAGGCTTGCAAAATTCTGAATGTTTTTGTCTTGTTTGAGCATTATTTAATTGTATGCTTGGAATATGCAAAAGAATAAAGAATAAAGAATAAGATTGCCTAGCTTTTTGTGAGATTTCGTCTTCTAGTGAGTTGAATTAGTATTTTAATATTAGTTAGTCGAGTTTGTAGGATTAATTAATGATCTAGTACTTCGTGTAAGATGCTTTCTTGATTAGCGTGCGGGCACGCTTTCCTATGTTTAAGGTACGCGCTATGAGGTAAGGCTCGAACTACGAGACGAATGCACGTTTCCCAAGTAAATGCACGCAACCCTAAATGAATGCACGTAATTTAATGCAAGCCACACAGAATGAAATACGACTCTTAAACCTAGGTCAAGGCACGCAAATCTAGGTTAGGGCACACGAAACGAGATATCGGACGCAAATCGAGGTCGAGCCTCATATCCTTCCCTCCTTAAGAGAATTTCGTCCCGAAATTCAATATTACCTTTGAAATAATGCTGGATACTGTTGCTTCATCTGGGCTCGCCTTTCCCACGTTGCTTCTTCAACTCCATGGTGATCCCACAACACTTTCACCATCGGTATAGATTTGTTGCGCAACTCCCGATCTTACTGGTCTAGGATCCGAATGGGCTTCTCTTCGTAAGACAAGTTCTCCCGAAGCTGCAACGGCTCTGGCTCCAAGATATGCGATGGATTAGGATGATACTTCCATAGCATTGAAACATGAAAGACGTCGTGAATATTGGAGAGGTTTTGGGGTAGTTCCAGGCGATACGCCAATTTGCCAACCTTCTCAATTATCTCAAATGGTCCTACAAACCTCGGGCTTAACTTTCTACCCTTGCCGTGTTTAATCAGTCCCCTCCGAGGTGATATCTTCAAGAACACCTTGTCGCTGACCTCAAACTCTAGACTCCGTCTCCGTCGGTCTGCGTAACTTTTCTGCCTATTTTGGACGGTAAGCATCTATTTCCAGATGAGGTGGATATTATCAACAGTCTTTATAAGTTCAGGTAGAAGGGTCGGGTCAAAAGTCTTCATCTCGCCTACTTCATCCCAGTAAATCAGGGATCGACATTTACGTCCATACAATGCCTCAAATGGTGCTATCCCGATAGTGGCCTGATAACTATTATTATAAGCGAACTCCGCTAGAGACAGATATTTCTAGAATCTGAATAGTTCTCTCAAATTGTCGATCAGTCTGAGGGTGATAAGCCGTGCTGAAACTCAACTTCGTTCCCAAAGCTACTTGCAATCTCTTCCAAAATCGGGAAGTAAAACAAGGATCCCTATCCGATACAATACTCATAGGCATCCCGTGCAACCTTACAATATTCGTCACATACATATCTCCCAATTTCTCAGGACTATCCTCCTTGTTCATTGGTAAGAAGTGTGTTGACTTAGTCAATCTATCCACTATGACCCAAATGGCGTCATGACCCTTTTGTGACCTGGGCAGGTCCATGACAAAGTCCATAATTATATGTTTCCATTTCCATTGAGGAATTTCTAACGGCTGAAGTAAACCTGCTGGTCGTTGATGTTCTGCTTTGACTCTCTGGCAGGTCAAACACCGTGTCACAAATTCCGCGATCTCCCTCTTCATGTTATTCCACCAATAGTGTTGTTTCAAATCCCGGTACATCTTTGTTCCGCCGGGGTGAATAGTGTATCTTAAACTATGGGCTTCTTCAAGAATCTTCTTTTTTAACTCTGGATCATTAGGAACACAAATTCAATTCCTGAACCTCCAAATACCATCATCATGAAACTTGAAATCTATGCTGCTTTCTTTAATCTTCTGAAACTATTGGTCCTTCTGTTGAGCCTCTCGCAATTCAGACAACAAGGTCAATTGAACTTGTGTAGTGGCAAATAGTAATCCTTTTTGAGTCAATTGTGGTTTCCACAAAAATGCTTCCTCTAACAACTCATGCACCTTAACTTCCAGTTTTGCCATGCTCGCTTTCCGACTTAAGGCATCTGCAACTACATTTGCTTTACCGGGCACATAATTGATTGTGCAGTTATAATCATCCAAAAGTTCCATCCACCGTCTTTGCCTCATGTTCAACTCTTTTTGCGAGAACAAGTATTTCAAGCTCTTGTGATCAGTAAACACCTCGAACTTGTTACCCCACAGATAGTGCCTCCATTTCTTGAGTGCAAATACAATAGCCGCTAACTCCAAATCATGCGTCGGGTAATTCAATTCATACGGCTTCGGTTTCCTAGAGGCATACGCAATCACTCTATCATTTTGCATCAACACACAACCCAATCCTTCCTTCGAAGCATCGCTATAGATTACAAAGCCTTGACTCCCTTCAGGTAATGCAAGAACAGGTGCGGTAGTCAATCTCTTCTTCAATTCTTGGAAGCTGTTCTCACACTTGTCATCCCACACGAACTTTGTTTTCTTTTGAGTGACCTTTACAAGCGGTCCTGCAATCTTTGAGAAATCCTTCACGAACCTCCGATAATAGCCGGCTAGACCAAGAAAACTCTGAACCTCCGTAAAGTTTTCTGGCTTCTTCTAAGACATCACCGCTTCTATCTTTGCTGGATCCACTGCTATTCCCTCTTGGGATATGATGTGCCCCAGAAATGCAATCTGCTGCAACCAAAATTTGCATTTGCTAAACTTCACATACAATTGATGCTTTCGAAGTTTCTGCAGTACCAATCGCAGATGTTGTTCATGCTCAGTCTCGAATTTCGAGTATACCAAAATATCATCAATAAAGATCACCACAAATTGGTCGAAGTAGGGTTGAAACACCCTGTGCATCAAGTCCATAAAAGCTGCAGGGGCATTAGTTAGTCCAAATGGCCTCACCACATATTCATAATGCCCATATCTCGTCCTGAAAGCCGTTTTAGGCACATCCTCCTTTTTGATCCGCAACTGATAGTACCCTTGCCTCAAATCGAGCTTCGAATACACTTTAGCTCCTTGAAGTTGATCAAATAACTCGTCGATCAGTGGAAGTGGGTATTTATTCTTGATGGTCACTTGGTTCAATCCTTGGTAATCGATGCATAGCCTCAACGTTCTGTCTTTCTTCTTTACAAATAGGACTGGTGTACACCACGGAGAAGAACTTGGTTGAACAAACCCCTTCTTCAACAATCCTTGAAATTGGTCCTTCAATTCTTGTAGCTCGGCTGGTGCCATATGATAGGGAGCTTTAGATATTGGCTGGGTGCCAAGCAGTAATTCTATAATGAACTCGATCTCCTGATTTGGGGGTAAACCGGGCAATTCTTCTGGAAACACATCCGCATAATCTTTAATCACTGGCATCTCCTCCAACTTAGCTTTATCCGACGGCTTGTTGATGAGGTATGCTAAGTATCCATTACATCCTTTCCTCAAGGACTTCACTACTTTCGTAGATGAAATAATGGAACTCCCGATGAAGTCTCTTCGACCCATTACCTCTAATATTGGTTGACCAGGTATCTGGAATGTTACAATCTTCATCCGGCAATCTAGTTGGGCATGATGCTTTGCCAACCAGTCCATCCCTAAGATGACTTCATAGTCACGAAAGGGTAATACAATAACATTGGCTGAGAATTCCCTATCTTTAATTTGGATTTTATATGCTTTACAAGCTGAGCGAGTAACAAGTTTAGAACCCATCGGAGTATCAACTTCTACTTCGTAAGGCAAACATACAACTCTCAATTTTACACGTTGCACACATAAGGGAGTAATAAATGAATGAGTAGCACCTGGATCAATTAGCACCCTAACAGGTTGATAGACTGAGTAGCAGGTGAACTACTTGTGGATCCGTGAGTGGAAGAGGCTGATGGTGCTTTAGTTGGGCCACGGTTATTAACTTGTATGTTCTGGCTTTGGCCCTAACTACGACTCTGGCTCTAGAATTTCCTCTGTTGACCTAGAGGCTGATATGGTTTCTTGTTCGGCTGGCTTGAACCGGCTCTATCAAGTTTCCTCTTCACAACTCGGGAAGCAGCAGCAAGGAGAGCAGAATAGATAGTGAAGTCATAAGAAGTCAACTGGTCCTGAATTTCTGGCCTCAACCCATTCGTAAATTTCCACATCTTCGCCTCAAGGGTACTGACCATGTATTGAGCATAACGGGATAGTCGGTCAAAACGAGCCTCGTACTGGGCCACCGTCATGTTACCCTGGTTCAAGTGCATGAATTCCTCAATCCGCCTCTGCCTGGAAACTGTAGGTACGTATTTCTCCTTGAATGCCTTAACGAAATTACCCTACAAGCGAGGTGTATGATCAGTTTCCCAAAGTGCCTCCACAGTGTGCCACCAATGCTCAGCAACCCCGTGCAACAGAAACACAGCGAACTCCACCTTTTCTTCGTCAGTATAGTCAAGTGGCCTGAAAATCCTCTCAATCTCAAACAGCCAAGCCTCTACCTTTTCATCATCAACTTCCCCGTAGAATTTGGACGGGTGAAAGTCAAGGAACTCCTGCATTCTGCTATTTATCCCATGGTTACCATCATTCTTGTTGTTGTTGTTGTTGTTGTTTGCTTCACGTGCATCTTGACGTTCTATCACTTGTGACACGCGATCCATGGCATTCGCCATCATATTAAACATAGCCATGCCGGGATTAGTTTAATAAGCATCTCCGATCTCTTGGGGCTCACCGCTCCTATTAGTAGTATAGGTACTAGGGCCGGCCATCTATATGCACAGATTACGATGCACAATTTATTGGAATACGACAAACAAGAATTTAATGCATAAGATATGCAACATATAATTTTATATAGATACACAATTCTAGAAACAATTAAGACATGTTAATCACATAAGCACATAGAGACAGAGAAGGCACACTTGATAATGTCACACAATAACACATATAAACAAGTCATCTCAACTAGTTTAGGGCTTCTACCCATGGTCCGAGAGTTAAACCCGGCTTAAGCAATCAAAGCTCTGATACCATTTCTCTAAGGTGTCACGCCCCAACCCGACTTATAGAGGTTAGACTAGGGAGTGATCTAAACATTCAAGTCCTTTCACGTACTTAATCGTTCAAGAAGGTTTAACACTTAACGCTTAGCCTAAACTTCACAGATTCTCCAGAAAACCAGCAGCATAACTGGGCTCTTTAGTTTGACCTAATCTTCTAAAGGCCTCAAAACTTTCAATCTCAAATTCATTTCCAACTAAGATTACTATCTATCACTATCTATCACCAATTGAAACACCTACTAGTTATCTCGAAGTCTCATTTGATTAACAACCTAGCATGATAACTCTGTCTCGTTTGTTTGTTAATTCTTGTTACAAAAGTACCAGTTGATCTTAGCCTACCAATGAGTACCTGTTCAAGATTGGATAGATTCATTTACTTAATCCTTCACCTAATACTTCATAAGCCTATGATAGATACTAGCCAGTAGCGATAGCAAAAACGACCATAAGAGTGTCTATCTAGTTATGATCAGTATAACCCAAAATTTGACCCCAAATTACAACGGGGGTCATTTACAATACAACAACAAGCAACATAAGAAATAGTCTTCAAGCAACATATCGTTCACAAAATGGCCATAGGCAAGTAAGGCACGTAGGGCAAGCAATCATTCCAAGAAGTCATCATTAGGTACGTTGTCCTCGGGTACCTGTTACTTGTCAACATGTAATCATTGGAACCATATTTAGGGCTTTAAGGCAACTACGGGCAGCTTACTAATCACATAATCAAACACGATATTCATAGGATCAACACTTAGCGAGTTTTCCTAGTCATTAGGGTTTCAATTCATGCTCACCCGTGCGATTAAGCCCCAAGTTGTCACGTAATTAAACTCAAGCCACGCATCGATTAATTAAAACACCCTCAAGCATTCAAACAGTCCACACAACATCCAAGTGCCACAATCCCAAGCATTTAATACAACAAGAGAAGTTACAATAATTTTCAAAGCATATCACTTGATGAAACCCTCACTGCATTGGTCTGTTTTCTCACAATCATTGAGACAAGCAAACAATCTCCAATTCCAGTGAACAAAATTTCAAATTAAAGCTCAAGGAGTGAACTAAATCCAGAAACAAACCTCGCATCATTTGGAGTTCGGATTCAAGAGTTATAGCCAAAACCGTGAGACTAAGCAAAACTGTCCAGATTTGTAAACATTTCAATACTTGTCATTTTTGAGGATCTTAGGATCAGATTTAGCCTTAATCTATTTCTGACACAAATGTCTAGAACTGAAAAATATAGCAGCATACCAAATCGCATGCATTTTGGACATCATTTACTAAGTCAAAACTGGTTCGTTCTACAAGGACAGTGAATCTGCCAAAACCTGCTTCATTTTTCCAGATTTTCCAGATTTGGACACCTTTCGATGTTTTGCCATTTTGGAGACCTTAGAATCACAATTGGATTTGGCCTATTTCTGCAAAAAATTCTCAGAACTGGCAAAAATAGTCACCTACCAATTTTCACACATTTTCGACATCATTTACCTTGTCAAAATCACTTCGCACCAACAAGTCAGAAGACTGTCCATTTACGCAATTTCACCTATCTTCACATTCTAGCCAAATATCTTGCCATGCATGTTTAGAAAAGCTCATGTACACACATATATCACAAGTACAGAGGTAAAAATGGACATTTAAAGGCATTAATGTGGTTTTTGAAAGCTTTTCAAGAGAGTTTTAGCCCTCACCTTAGCAAGACAACAATGAATATGCACAAAATTCTTGATGATGCACAAGGTCGTCATTTTTCCTTGCTTAGCCGAGAGACAACTTGAGATTCTCGAATTCCTAGCTTAGTAACCATGTTCTTAGTATGTGCAAGTGGCTAGAACAAAAAGAAAATGAAATAGGAGCTATCAAACATACCTAAGGGCCGAATGAGCTTGCATGCATGTTTCTTTGCTTTTAGCTTGCTTGGTCGAGTTCCTCAGTAGCTTGAGTGTCTTGATGAACCTTAGGATGATGAACTTAAGCTATGGAGAGTATAATTGCAGCCAAGGTCGAGAGAGAGAGAAGAAATGAGAGAGTGAATGAGAGAAAGAGAGAAAGAATGAAAGAAAATGGAAAGCTTGAAGGGTTTGATGCATGTGTCAGCTATGGGCTTGCAAATTTCAGAATTTGTGTCTTCATGAGCATAATTTGAATCACCCTAGCATGGGCAATTGAGTGTGTCGAGATTTTGGTGCATTGGGTAGGGTTTTTGAGTCATTTTTTTATGATTTGTCTCGTGAGCTTGTCATAGAATGTCTATAAATTTTGAAATTGCAAAGCTTTGTCAAATGCAAGAAGTGGTCGGCCAAGGCTTGCAAAATTCTCAATTTTTTTGTCTTGTTTGAGCATTATTTAATTGTATGCTTGGAATATGCAAAAGAATAAAGAATAAAGAATAAGAATGTCTAGCTTTTTGTGAGAATTCGTCACCTAGTGAATTGAATTAGCATTTTAATATTAGTTAGTGGAGTTTGTAGGATTAATTAATGATCTAGTGCTTCGTGTAAGATACTTTCTTGATTAGTGTGCGGGCACGCTTTCCTAGGTTTAGGGCATGCGCTACGAGGTAAGGCTCGAACTACGAGACGAATGCACGTTTCCCAAGTAAATGCACGCAACCCTAAATGAATGCACGTAATTCAATGCAAGGCACACAGAACGAAACATGACTCTTAAACCTCAGTCAAGGCACGCAAATCTAGGTTAAGGCACACAAAACGAGGTATCGCATGTAAATCGAGGTCGGGCTGCACATTGCACCTGTTTTCGGAGCCCAAAATGGAACGTTTTCATAAGTTTCGGGACAGTTTTCTTCTTTTGTGCTATTTTTTCATCTCGGATCGTACGTCGTGAGCCGCGAAAAGGACAACAACCTAATGCATCACATTTCTATTATCGAATCTCACGGCACCTTGGGCAAGACAACTTCACTTCACGTAGAGGCTGGGCCTACAAACCGAGGGCGTGGGGTTTGTGACCAGGTCTACGTCGATCCGGTACCCATAACTTTTGATCCGTAAGGTGTTACGCGACGCACAGCATACCGTTGGAAAGCTCTTCAAGAGCTCTACGACAAGTGCAGTAAGCCTACATGGCTGCTACTATTTTCAAAGAACAAAATCGAATGTTTTCATCTGTTTCGGGACACTTTTCTTCTTTTGCGCTGTTTTTTCATCCCGGATCGTACGTCGTGAGCCGTGAAAAGGACGACAACCTAATCCATCACATTTCTATTATCGAATCCCATGGCACCTTGGGCAAGAAAACTTCGTTTCACATAGAGGCTGGGCCCGCAAACCGAGGGCGTGGGGCTTGTGACTAGGTATCCGTCGCTCCGATGCCCATAACTTTTGACCCGCAAGGAGTTACGCGGCGCATAGCATACCGTTGGAAAGCTCTCCGAGAGCTCTACAATGCGTGCTACAAGCTTGCTCGGCTGTGCCTATTTTCAGAGCCCAAAATCGAGCATTTTCATTAGTTTCGGGACACTTTTCTTCTTTTGCGCTATTTTTTCATCCCGGATCGTACGTCGTGAGCCGCAAAAAGGACGAGAACCTAATCCATCACATTTCTATTATTGAATCCCACGTCACCTTGGGCTAGATAACTTCAGTTCAAGTAGAGGCTGCGCAAACTGAGGGAGTGGGGCTTGGGACCAGGTTTCTCTCCCACCGGTGCCAATAACTTTTGATCCGTAAGGCGTTACGTGGCGCACAGTATACCGTTGGAAAGCTCTCCATGAGCTCTACGATGCGTGTGGCAAGCCTGCTCGGCTGCGCCTGTTTTCGGAGGTCAAAATTGAACGTTTTCATTAGTTTCGGAACACTGTTCTTCTTTTGCGCTATTTTTTCGTCCCGGATCGTACGTTGTCAGCCGCGAAAAGGATGACTGCCTAATCCATCACATTTCTATTACCGAATCCCATAGCACCTTGGGCATGAATACTTCACTTCACGTAGAGGCTGGGCCCGTAAACCGAGGGCATGGGGCTTGTGACCAATTATCCGTCGCTCCGGGGCCCATAACTTTTGATCCGTAAGGAGTTATGTGGCGCACAGTATATCGTTGGAAAGCTCTACGAGAGCTCTACGACAAGGGAAGCAAGCCTGCTTGGTTGCACCTATTTTCGAAGAACAAAATTGAACGTTATAATCAATTTCGGGACACTTTTATTCTTTTGCCTGTTTTTTCGTCCTGGATAGTACGTCGTGAGCCGCGAAAAGGACGATAACCTAATCCATTAGATTTCTATTATCGAATCCTATGGCACCTTGGGCAAGAAAACTTCGGTTCATGTAGAGGCTGGGCCTGCAAACCGAGGGCGTGGGACTTGTGACCAGGTTTTCCTCGTTCCGGTGCCCATAATTTTTGATCCGTATGGCGTTATGCGGTGCACAATATACCGTTGGAAAACTCTCCAAGAGCTCTACGACAAGGGAAGCAAGCCTGCTCGGCTGCACCTATTTTCGTAGAACAAAATTGAACTTTTTCATCAGTTTCGGGACACTTTTCTTCTTTGCGCTATTTTTCCATCCCGAATCGTACGTCGTGAGCCGCGGAAAGGATGACAACCTAATCCATCACATTTCTATTATCGAATCCCACGACACCTTGGGCAAGAAAACTTCACTTCACGTAGAGGCTGGGCCCGTAAACCGAGGGCGTAGGGCTTGTGACCAGGTATCCGTCGCTCTGGTGCCCATAACTTTTGATCCGTAAAGAGTTACACAGTGCACAGCATATCGTTAAAAAGTTCTTCAAGAGCTCTACGACAAGTGCAACAAGCCTACTCAGCTGCGCCTATTTTTGGAGAACAAAATCGAAAGTTTTCATCAGTTTTCGGACACTTTTCTTCTTTTGCGCTATTTTTCCATCCTGAATCGTACGTTGCGAGCCGTGAAAAGGACGACAACCTAATCCATCACATTTCTATTATTGAATCCCATGGCACCTTGCTCAAGACAACTTCCCTTCACATAAAGGCTCGGCCCGCAAACCGAGGGCGTGGGGCTTGTGACTAGTTATCCATCGCTCCGGTGCCCATAACTTTTAATCCGTAAGGAGTTACGTGGCACACAGCATACCGTTGGAAAGATCTCCGAGAGCTCTGCGACGGGTGTCACAAGCCTACTCGGCTGCGCCTGTGTTCGCGGCCCAAAATTGAACGTTTTCATCAATTTCGGGGTATTTTTCTTCTTTTGCGCTATTTTTTTGTCCCGGATCGTACGTCGTGAGTCGCGAAAAGGACGACAATCTTATCCATCACATTTCTATTATCGAATCCCATGGCACCTCGAGCAAGACAACTTCACTTCATGTAGAGGCTGGGCCTGTAAAACTGAGGGCATGGGGCTTGGGACCAGGTTTCCCTCGTTCCGGTGCCCATAACTTTTGATCTGTAAAGCGTTACGCGGCGCACAGCATAATGTTGGAAAGCTCTCTGAGAGCTCTACGACGGGTGCAACAAGCTTCCTTGGCTGCGCCTACTTTCGGAGTCCAAAATCGAACATTTTCATCAGTTTCAGGAAACTTTTCTTCTTTTGCTCTGTTTTTTCGTCCCGGATCGTACGTCGTGAGCCACGAAAAGGACGACAACCTAATCCAGCACATTTCTATTATCGAATCCCACGACACCTTGGGCAAGACAACTTCGCTTCACGTAGAGGCTGAACCCGCAAACCGATGGCGTAGGGCTTGGGACCAGGTCTCCATCGCTCTGGTGCCCATAACTTTTGATCCGTAAGGCGTTACCCGGCGCATAGCATAACGTTGAAAAGCTCTCCGATAGCTCTACGACAGGTGCTACAAGCCTGCCCAGTTGCGCCTATTTTCAGAGCCTAAAATCGAACGTTTTCTTTAGTTTTGGGATACTTTTCTTCTTTTGTGCTATTTTTTCGTCCCGGATCGTACGTTATTAGCCGCGAAAAGGATGACAAACTAATCCATCACATTTTTATTACCGAATCCCATGGCACCTTGGGCATGACAACTTCACTTCACGTAGCGGTTGGGCCTGCAAACAGAGGGCGTGGGGCTTGTGACCAGGTCTACGTCGCTCCGGTGCCCATAACTTTTGAACCGTAAGGAGTTACGCGATGCACAGCGTACCGTTGGAAAGCTCTCCAAGAGCTCTACGACGGGGGCAGCAAGCCTGGTTTGCTGCGCCTGTTTCCAGAGTCCAAAATCGAACGTTTTCATCAATTTTGGGACACTTTTATTCTTATGCCTGTTTTTCCGTCCTGGATTGTACGTTGTGAGCCGCAAAAAGGACGACAACCTAATCCATCAGATTTCTGTTATCGAATCCCACAAAACCTTGGGCAAGACAACTTCACTTCACGTAGAGGCTGGGCCCGTAAACCGAGGGCGTGGGGGTCATGACCAATTATCCGTCGCTCCGGGGCCCATAACTTTTCATCCGTAAGGAGTTATGCAACGCACAACATATCGTTAGAAAGCTCTTCGAGAGCTCTACGACAAGGGTAGCAAGCCTGCTCAGCTACACCTATTTTCGGAGAACAAAATTAAACTTTTTCATTAGTTTCGGGACACTTTTCTTCTTTTACG
This sequence comes from Ehretia macrophylla, assembly GCA_037974665.1. Classification (NCBI taxonomy): domain Eukaryota; kingdom Viridiplantae; phylum Streptophyta; class Magnoliopsida; order Boraginales; family Ehretiaceae; genus Ehretia; species Ehretia macrophylla. Next base: position 31,408,051 of record CM075779.1, on the reverse strand, counting down.
TTGTTTTTCCATCCCGAATCGTACGTCGTGAGCCGCGAAAAGGACGACAATCTAATCTTTCACATTTCTATTATCGAATCCCATGACACCTTGGGCAAGAAAACTTCGCTTCACGTAGAGGCTGGGCTCGTACACCGAGGGCGTGGGGCTTATGACTAGATATCCGTTGCTCCGGTGCCCATAACTTTTGATCCGTAAGGAGTTATGTGGCGCACACCATACCGTTGTAAAGCTCTTCAATAGCTCTACGACAGGTGCAGCAAGCCTACTCGGCTGCACCTATTTTTGGAGAACAAAATCGAACGTTTTCATCAGTTTCTGGACACTTTTCTTCTTTTGCGCTGTTTTTCTATCTCGGATCGTACGTCGTGAGCCGCGAAAAGGACGACAACCTAATCCATCACATTTCTATTATCGAATCCCATGGGACCTTGGTCAAGACAACTTCGCTTCACATAGAGGCTCGGCCCGTAAACCCAAGGCGTGGGGCTTGTGACTAGGTATCCGTCGCTCTGGTGCCTATAACTTTTGATCCGTAAGGACTTACGCGGCGCACAGCATACTGTTGGAAAGCTCTCCGAGAGCTCTGCTATGGGTGTAGCAAGCCTACTCGGCTGCGCCTATTTTCGGAGCCCAAAATCGAATGTTTTCATCAGTTTCGGGACACTTTTCTTATTTTGTGCTGTTTTTTCATCCCGGATCGTACGTCGTGAGTTGCGAAAAGGACGACAATCTAATTCATCACATTTTTATTATCAAATCCCACAGCACCATGGGCAAGACAACTTCGCTTCACGTAGAGGCTGGGCCTGCAAACCGAGGGCATGGAGCTTGGGACCAGGTTTTCCTCGCTCTGGTACACATAACTTTTGATTCGTAAGGCGTTACGTGGCGCATAGCATACCGTTGGAAAGCACTCCGAGAGCTCTACGACGGTTGCAGCAAGCCTGCTCTATTGCGCCTTTTTTCGGAGCCCAAAATCGAACGTTTTCATCAATTTCGGAACACTTTTCTTCTTTTGCGCTGTTTTTCCGTCCCGGATCGTACGTCGTGAGCCGCGAAAATGACGACAACCTAATCCATCACATTTCTATTATCGAATCCCACAGCACCTTAGGCAAGACAACTTCGCTTCACGTAGAGGCTGAACCCGCAAACCGACGGCGTAGGGCTTAGGACCAGGTCTCCGTCGCTCTGGTGCTCATAACTTTTGATCCGTAAGGCGTTACCCGGCGCATAGCATAACGTTGGAAAGCTCTCCGATAGCTCTACGATAGGTGCTACAAGCCTGCTCAGTTGCACCTATTTTCAGAGCCTAAAATCGAACATTTTCTTTAGTTTTGGGACACTTTTCTTCTTTTGTGCTATTTTTTCGTCCCAGATCGTACGTTGTTAGGCGCGAAAAGGACGACAAACTAATCCATCACATTTCTATTACTGAATCCCATGGCACCTTGGGCATGACAACTTCACTTCACGTAGAGGCTGGGCCCACAAACAGAGGGCGTGGGGCTTGTGACCAGGTCTACGTCGCTCCGGTGCCCATAACTTTTGATCCGTAAGGAGTTACGTGGGGCACAGCATACCGTTGGAAAGCTCTCCGAGAGCTCTACGACGGGGGCAGCAAGCCTGGTTTGTTGCGCCTATTTTCGGAGTCCAAAATCGAACGTTTTCATCAATTTTGGGACACTTTTATTCTTTTGCCTGTTTTTTCGTCCCGGATTGTACGTTGTGAGCCGCAAAAAGGACGACAACCTAATCCATCAGATTTCTATTATCAAATCCCATGGAACCTTGGGCAAGACAACTTCGCTTCACGTAGAGGCTGGGCCCGTAAACCGAGGGCATGGGGGTCATGACCAATTATCCGTCGCTCCGGGGCCCATAACTTTTCATCCGTAAGGAGTTATGCAGCGCACAACATATCGTTAGAAAACTCTTCGAAAGCTCTACGACAAGGGCAGCAAGCTTGCTCGGCTACACCTATTTTCGGAGAACAAAATTGAACTTTTTCATCAGTTTCAGGACACTTTTATTCTTTTGCGTTGTTTTTCCATCCCAAATCGTACGTCGTGAGCCGCGAAAAGGAAGACAACCTAATACTTCACATTTCTATTATCGAATTCCACGACACCTTGGGCAAGAAAACTTCGCTTCACATAGAGGATGGGCTCGTACACCGAGGGCGTGGGGCTTATGACTAGGTATCCGTCGCTCCGGTGCCTATAACTTTTGATCAGTAAGGAGTTATGTGGCACACACCATACCGTTGTAAAGCTCTTCAACAGCTCTACGACAGGTGCAGTAAGCCTACTCGGCTGTGCCTATTTTTGGAGAACAAAATCGAACATTTTCATCAGTTTCTGGACACTTTTCTTCTTTTGCGCTGTTTTTCCATCTCGGATCGTACGTCGTGAGCCGCGAAAAGGACGACAACCTAATCCATCACATTTCTATTATCGAATCCCATGGCACCTTGGTCAAGACAACTTCGCTTCACATAGAGGCTCGGCCCGCAAACCTAAGGCGTAGGGCTTGTGACCATGTATCCGTCGCTCTAGTACCTATAACTTTTGATCCGTAAGGACTTACGCGGCGCACAACATACTGTTGGAAAGCTCTCCGAGAGCTCTGCGATGGGTGCAGCAAGCCTACTTGGCTGCGCCTGTTTTCAGAGCCCAAAATCGAATGTTTTCATCAGTTTTGGAACACTTTTCTTGTTTTGTGCTGTTTTTTCATCCCGGATCGTACGTCGTGAGCTGCGAAAAGGACAACAATCTAATTCATCACATTTCTATTATCGAATCCCATGGCACCATGGGCAAGACAACTTTGCTTCACGTAGAGGCTGGGCCCGCAAACTAAGGGCATGGGGCTTAGGACCAGGTTTCCCTCGCTCTAGTACACATAATTTTTGATTCGTAAGGCGTTACGCGGGGCATAGCATATCGTTGGAAAGCACTCCGAGAGCTCTACGACGGTTGCAGCAAGCCTGTTCTACTGCGCCTGTTTTCGGAGCCCAAAATCGAACGTTTTCATCAATTTCGAAACACTTTTCTTCTTTTGCGCTATTTTTTCATCCCGGATCGTACGTCGTGAGCCGCAAAAAGGACGACAACCTAATCCATCACATTTCTATTACCGAATCCCATGGCACCTTAGGCATGACAACTTCACTTCACGTAGAGGATGGGACCGTAAACTGAGGGCATGGGACTTGTGACCAGGTCTATGTCGCTCCGGTGCCCATAACTTTTGATCCGTAAGGAGTTACGTGGCGCACAGAATATTGTTGGAAAGCTCTCCGGGAGCTTTACGACGGGGGCAGCAAGCCTTCTCGGTTGCGCCTGTTTTCGGTGTCCAAAATCTAATATTTTCATCAGTTTTGGAACACTTTTATTATTTTGCCTATTTTTCCATCCCGGATAGTACGTCGTAAGCCGCGAAAAGGACGACAACCTAATCTATCAGATTTCTATTATTGAATCCCACGACACATTGGGCAAGACAACTTTTCTTCACGTAGAGGCAGGGCCCGTAAAGCGAGGGCGTGGGGCTTGTGACCAGTTATCCGTCGCTTCGGGGCCAATAACTTTTCATCCGAATGGAGTTACGCGGCATACAGCATACCGTTGGAAAGCTTTTCTAGAGCTCTACGACAAGTACAGCAAGCCTGCTCGGCTGCTGTCATGCCCCAACCCGACCTATAGAGGTTAGACTAGGGTATGATCTAAACATTCAAGTCATTTCACGTACCTAATCGTTCATGAAGGTTTAACACTTAACGTTTTAGCCTAAAGTCCACAAATTATCCGAAAAACCGGCAGCATAACGGTTGTAATTTGGCTCTTTAGTTTGACCTAATTTTCTAAACGCCTCAAAATTTTCAATCTCAATTTCATTTCCAACTAAGATTACTATTTATCAACAATCGAAGCGCCTACTAGTTATCTCGAAGTCTCGTTTGATTAACAACATAGCATGATACTATGTCTCGTTTGTTTGTTAATCCTTGTTACAAAAGTACCGATTGATCTTAGCCTACCAATAAGTACCTGCTTAAGATTGGATAGATTCATTTTACTTAATTCTTTACCTGATACTTCATAAGCCTGCGATAGATACTAACCAGTAGCGATAGCAAAAACGACTATAGTAGTGTCTATCTAGTTATATCAGTACAAGCCAAAATTAGACCCCAAATTACAACGGGGATCATATACAATACAACAACAAGCAACATAAGAAATAGTCTTCAAGCAACATATCGTTCACAAAATGGCCATAGTCAAGTAAGGCACGTAAGGCAAGCAATCATTCCAAGGAATCATCGTTAGGCACGTTGTCCTCGGGTACCTGTTCCTGGTCTTCTTCACCTGAGATGATAAAAGAGGGTGAGTCTTTATGAACTCAGCGAGGGGGAACGAGAAATAAGTTTTGAAACTCTTTGTCCGGTTCAACTTATGAAAACTCTTTTTGCATGCATGACCTATATCACAAGTAAGTTCATAATGTAATATAAAATTAAAAGAACACAATTACCCGTCTTTCCTTCCCGAGGTCCTCTAGAAACCAAGCGAGAGTACTTATACACAAAGTGAAAAGGATATGGTGAGCTTTTGCTCTCAGTTCATTTCCAGTATCAGTTGTTGCGGCCGACTTCAAATCATCCCCTTATCACGCCAATGGGTGTACTCCGGATGTACCCCGAAATCCTACAACCTAGCTCTCTGAGGAAGTCTAGCCCCCAAGCGAGAGAGGGAATTGGACAATGGTAGTCACGGCTGCACCGGTAAGCCCAATGCCGCCCGGTGTGCGTGAACGCTGCCACACCAGAATGAAAGGTTGCAACCTTGTATGCAATGCACATTTATGACATTTAATATATCACATTAGGAGGACAACAAAGTAGGTTGCCTCCGAGCAGTCATAAGATTGCACATTGACAAGTAAACACGTGAGGCACGATATGACAGGTAATTTCACTTGTAAAGCACATGGAGTTATATGAGTATTAAACGGGCAGCCATGTAAGGCATGTAAATCAAGTCATATAACTCATTTCTTAGTTCACGTAATCAAATAATAATGTGATACAACATGCAACGATGTTTACGTGGGACCGGGTGCGAGAAAGGCCTACTTGTCAACATGTAATCATCGGAACCACATTTAGGGCTATGAGGGAAACTACAGGCAGCCTACTAATCACATAATTAAACATGATATTGATAGGATCAACACTTAGCGAGTTTTTCTAGTCATTAGGGTTTCAATTCATGCTCACCCGTGCGATTAAGCCCCAAGTTGTCACGTAATTAAGCTCAAGCCATGCATCAATTAATTAAAACATCCTCAAGCATTCAAAACAGTCCACACAACATCCAAGTGCCACAATCCCAAGCATTTAATACAACAAGAGAAGTTACAATAATTTTCAAAGCATATCATTAAATGAAAACCTCACTGCAATGGTCTGTTATTTCACAATCATTGAGACAAGCAAACAATCTCCAATTCCAGTGAATAAAATTTCAAATTAAATCTTAAGGAGTGAACTAAATCCAGAAACAAACCTCGCATCATTTGGAGTTCGGGTACAAGAGTTATAGACAAAACCGTGCGACTACGCAAAACTGTCCAGATTTGTACACATTTCAATACTTGTCATTTTTGAGGACCTTAGGGTCAGATTTAGCCTTAGTCAATTTCTGACAAAAATGTCCATAACTGAAAAATCTACCAGCATACCAAATTCATGCATTTTGGATATCATTTACTAAGTCAAAAATGGTTCGTTCTATAAGGACAGTGAATCTGCCAAAACCTGCTTCATTTTCCCAGATTTTCCAGGTTTGGACACCTTTTGATGTTTTGCCATTTTTTGGACCATAGAATCAAAATTAGCTTTGGCCTATTTCTATGAAAAATGATCAGAACTGGCAACACTAGTCACCTACCAATTTTCACGTATTTTCAACATCATTTACCTGGTCAAATTCACATCGCTTCAACAGAACCGAAAGCTGCCAAATACGCGATTTCACCTATCTTCACATTCTAACCAAATATCTTGCCATGCATGTTTACAAAAGCTCATGTACAAATATATATCACAAGTACAGAGGTAAAAATAGACATTTAAAGGCATGCATGTGGTTTTTGAAAGCTTTTCAAAGAAGTTTTAGCCCTCACCTTAGCAAGACAACAATGAAGATGCACAAGCTCTTGATGAAGCACAAGGTAGTCTTTTCTCCTTGCTTAGCCGAGAGACAACTAGAAATTCTCTAATTCCTAGCTTAGTAACCATGTTCTTAGTATGTGCAAGTGGCTAGAACAAAAAGAAAATGAAATAGGAGCTATCAAACTTACCTAAGCCGAAATGAAGTTTCTATAAGCTTGCATGTGTGTTTCTTTACTCCTAGCTTTGCTTGGTCGAGCTCCTAAGTAGCTTGCATGTCTTGATTTACCTTAGGATGATGAACTCAAGCTATGGAGAGTATAATTTCAGCCAAGGCCGAGAGAGAGAGAGAAGAAATGAGAGAGTGAGAGAAAATGAGAGAATGTGAGAAAGAATGAAAGCTTTGAAGGGTTTGATGCTTGTGTCGGCCTAGGGCCTTGAAAATTCTGAATTTGTGTCTTCAAGGAGCATAATTTGAATCATCCTAGCATGTGCATTTGATTGTGTCGAGAATATGGTGCATTGGGTAGGGTTTTTGGGTTATTTTTTTTATGCTTTGTGTCATAACTTGTCATAGAATGTCTAAGTTTAAGTTTGAAATTGCAATGCATGCAAAAATGCAAGAGGTGGTCGGCCAAGGCTTGCAAAATTCTGAATTTTTTGTCTTGTTTGAGCATTATTTAATTGAGTGCTTGGAATATGCAAAAGAATAAGGAATAAAGAATAAGAATGTCTAGCTTTTTGGGAGATTTCGTCTTCTAGCAAGTTGACTTAGCATTTTAATATTAGTTAGTGGAGTTTGTAGGATTAATTAATGATTTAGTGCTTCGTGTAAGATGCTTTCTTGATTAGCGTGTGGGTACGCTTTCCTAGGTTTAGGGCACGCACTACGAGGTAAGGCACAAACTACGAGACGAATGCACGTTTCCCAAGTAAATGTACTCAATCCTAAATGAATGCACGTAATTCAATGCAAGGCACACGAAACAAAACACGACTCTTAAACCTAGGTCAAGGCACGCAAATCTAGGTTAGGATACACGAAACGAGGTATCGCACACAATTCAAGGTCGGGCCTCACATCCTCCCCTCCTTAAAAGAATTTCGTCTCAAAATTCAATATTACCTTTGAAATAAAGCTGGATACTGTTGCTCCATCTGGTCTCGCCTTTCCCACATTGCTTCTTCAACTCCATGATGATCCCACAACACTTTCACCATCGGTATAGATTTGTTGCGCAACTCCCGATCTTGCTGGTCTAGGATCCGAATGGGCTTCTCTTCATAAGACAAGTTCTCCCGAAGCTGCAACGGCTCTGGCTCCACGATATGCGATGGATTAGGGTGATACTTCCGCAGCATTGAAACATGAAAGATGTCGTGAATATTGGAGAGGTTTTGGGGTAGTTCCAGGCAATACGCCAATTTGCCAACCTTCTCAATTATCTCAAATGGTCCTACAAACCTCGGGCTTAACTTTCCACCCTTGCCGTGTTTAATCAGTCCCCTCCGATGTGATATCTTCAAGAACACCTTGTCGCCGACCTTAAACTCTAGACTCCGTCTCCGTCGGTCTGCGTAACTTTTTTTGCCTGTTTTGGGCGGTAAGCATCCGTTTCCGGATGAGGTGGACATTATCAATAGTTTACATAAGTTCTGGTAGTAGGGTCGAGTCAAAAGTCTTCATCTCACCTACTTCATCCCAGTAAATTTGGGATCGACACTTACGTCCATACAATGCCTCATATGGAGCCATCCCGATAGTGGCCTGATAACTGTTATTATAAGCGAATTCCGCTAGAGACAGATATTTATCCCAACCTTTTCCGAAGTCTAAAACATACGCCCTCAGCATATCCTCCAGAATCTGAATAGTTCTCTCAGATTGTCCATCAGTCTGAGGGTAATAAGTCGTGCTAAAACTCAACTTCGTTCCCAAAGCTTCTTGCAATCTCTTCCAAAATCGGGAAGTAAAACGAGGATCCCTATCTGATACAATACTCACAGGCATCCCGTGCAACCTTACAATATCCGCCACATACATATCTCCCAATTTCTCAGGACTATCCTCCTTGTTCATCGGTAAAAAGTGCGCTGACTTGGTCAATCTATCCACTATGACCCAAACGGCGTCATGACCCTTTTGTGACCTGGGCAGGTCCATGACAAAGTCCATAGTTATGTGTTCCCATTGCCATTGAGGAATTTCCAACAGCTGAAGTAAACCTGCTAGTCGCTGATGTTCTGCTTTGACTCTCTGGCAAGTCAAACACCGTGCCACAAACTCCGCAATCTCTATCTTCATGTTATTCCACCAATAGTGTTGCTTCAAATCCCGGTACATCTTTGTTCCGCCGGGGTGAATAGTGTATCTTGAGTTTTGGGCTTCTTCAAGAATCTTCTTTTTCAGCTTTGGCTCATTAGGAACACAAATCCGATTCCTAAACCTCCAAATACCATCATCATGAAACTTGAAATCTGTGTTGCTTCCTTTAATCTTCTGAAACTGTTGGTCCTTCTGTTGAGCCTCTCGTAATTCAGACAACAAGGTCGATTGAACTTGTGTAGTGGAAAATAGTCACCCTTTTTGAGTCAATTGTGGTTTCCACAAAAATGCTTCCTCTAACAATTCATGCACCTTAACTTCCAGTTTTTTCATGCTCGCCTTCCGACTTAAGGCATCTGCAACTACATTTGCTTTACTGGGCACATAATTGATTGTGCAGTTATAATCATCCAAAAGCTCCATCCACCGTCTTTGCCTCATGTTCAACTCTTTTTGTTAGAACAAGTATTTCAAGCTCTTGTGATCAGTAAACACCTCGAACTTGTTACCCCACAGATTGTGCCTCCATTTCTTGAGTGCAAACACAATAGCCGCTAACTCCAAATCGTGCGTCGGGTAATTCAATTCATATGGCTTCAGTTTCCTAGAAGCATACACAATCACTCTACCATTTTGCATCAACACACAACCCAGTCCTTCTTTCGAAGCATTGCTATAGATTACAAAACCTTGACTCCCTTCAGGCAATGCAAGGACAGGTACGGTAGTCAATCTTTTCTTCAATTCTTGAAAGTTGTTCTCATACTTGTCATCCCATACAAACTTTGTTTTCTTTTGAGTGAGCTTTGTAAGCGGTCTTGTAAACTTTGAGAAATCCTTCACGAACCTCCGATAATAGCCGGCTAGACCAAGAAAACTCCGAACCTCCATAACATTTTTCGGCTTCTTCCAAGACATCACCGCTTCTATCTTTGCTGGATCCACTGCTATTCCTTCTTGGGATATGATGTGCCCCAAAAATGCAATTTGCTGCAACCAAAATTTGCATTTGCTAAACTTCGTGTACAATTGATGCTCTCAAAGTTTCTGCAACACCAATCGCAGATGTTGTTCATGCTCTGCCTCGGATTTCGAGTATACCAAAATATCATCAATGAAGATCACCACAAATTGGTCCAAGTAGGGTTGAAACACCCTGTGCATCAAGTCCATAAAAGCTACAGGGGCATTAGTTAGTCCAAATGGCATCACCACATATTCATAATGCCCATATCTCGTCTTGAAAGCCGTTTTAGGCACATCCTCCTTTTTGATCCGCAACTGATAGTACCCTTGCCTCAAATCGAGCTTTGAATACACTTTGGCTCCTTGATGTTGATCAAATAACTCATCGATCAGTGGAAGTGGGTATTTATTCTTGACGGTCACTTGGTTCAATCCTCGGTAATCGATGCATAACCTCAACATTCCGTCTTTCTTCTTTACAAATATGACTGGTACTCCCTACGGAGAAGAACTTGGTTGAACAAACCCCTTCTTCAACAATCCTTGCAATTGGTCCTTCAATTCTGGTAGCTCGGCTGGTGCCATACGATAGGGAGCTTTAGATATCGGCTGGGTACCAGGCAGTATTTCTATAATGAACTCGATCTCCCGATTTGGGGGTAAACCGGGCAATTCTTTTGGAAACACATCTGCATAATCTTTAATCACTGGCATCTCCTCCAACTTAGCTTTGTCCGACGGCTTGTTGATAAGGTAAGCTAAGTATCCGCTACATCCTTTTCTCAAGGACTTCACTGCTTTAGTAGATGAAATGATAGAACTCCCGGTGAAGTCTCTTCGACCCATTACCTCCAATATTGGTTGACCAGGTAGCTGGAATGTTACAATCTTCGTCCGGCAATCTAGTTAGGCATGATGCTTTGCCAACCAGTCTATCCCTAAAATGACTTCATAGTCTCGAAAGGGTAATACAATAGGATTGGCTAAGAATTCCCTATCTTTAATTTGGATTTTACATGCTTTACAAGCTGAGCGAGTGACAAGTTTAGAACCCATTGTAGTACCAACTTCTACTTCGTAAGGCAAACATACAACTCTCAATTTCACACATTGCACACATAAGGGAGTAATAAATGAATGAGTAGAACTTGGATCAATTAGCACCCTAACAGGTTGATTCAGTATCAAGAATGTACCTTCAACAACAGCAGTCTCCTCTGGAAGCTCCTCGCACTCAATAGCGTAAGCTCGGGCCTGAACTCTAGGAACTAGAGTATTTTCTTTACCAGCTGGTTTAACTTGATTTTGTCATCCTTGCCATTTAGGGCAATCCTTGATCTGATGCTGATCACTGCCACATTGCACACATCGTCCTGACTTCTTCCAGTACTGGGGATCGATATGACCCTTCTTGTCACAGTAAGAACAGTTGATAGACTGAGTAGCAGGTGAACTACCTGTGGATCCACAAGTAGAAGAGACTGATGGTGCTTTAGTCGGGCCACAGTTATTAATTGGTCTGTTCTGGCTCTGGCCCTGACTGCGACTCTGGCTCTAGAATTTCCTCTGTTGACCTGGAGGCTGATATGGTTTCTTGTTCGGCTGGCTCGAACCGGCTCTATCAAGTTTCCTTTTCTCAACTCGGGAGGCAGCCGCAAGGAGAGCAGAGTAGGTGGTAAAGTCATGCGAAGCCAACTGGTCCTGAATTTCAGGCCTCAATCCATTCATAAATTTCCACATCTTCGCCTCAGGGGTACTGACCATATATTGAGCATAACGGGACAGTCGGTCAAAATGAGCCTCGTACTGGGCCACCGTCATGTTACCCTAGTTCAAGTGCATGAATTCCTCAATCCGCCTCTGCTTGAAAACTGCAGGTATGTATTTCTCCTTGAAGGCCTTAATGAAATTACCCCACAAGCGAGGTGTATGATCAGTTTTCCAAAGTGCCTCCACAGTGTGCCACCAATGCTCAGCATCCCCGTGCAACAGAAACACAGCGAACTCCATCTTTTCTTCATCAATATAGTCAAGTGGCCTGAAAATCCTCTCGATCTCAAACAGCAAGCCTCTGCTTTTTCATCATCAGCTTCCCCGTGGAATTTGGAATGGCGAAAGTCAAGGAACTCCCGCATTCTGCTATTTCTCCCATGGTTACCGTCATTCCTGTTGTTGTTGTTGTTGTTTGCTTCACGTGCATCTTGACGTTCCATCACTCGCGACACGTGATCCATAGCATTCGCCATCATATTAAACATAGCCATGTCAGGATTAGTTTGATAAGCATCTCTGGTCTCTTGGGGCTCACCACTCCTATTAGTAGTGCGGGTACTAGGGCCAGTCATCTATAGGCACAGATTACGATGCACAATTTATTGAAATACGACAAACAAGAATTTAATGCATAAGATATACAACATATAATTTTACATAGATATACAATTCTAGAAACAATTAAGACATGTTAATCACATAAGCACATAGAACATAGAAGGCACAATTAACATTATCACACATAAACAAGTCATCCTAATAACCTTAAGGCTTCTACCCATGGTCCGAGAGTTAAACCTAGCTTAGGCAATCTAAGCTCTAATACCATTAAGATAAGGTGTCATGCCCTAACCCAACCTATAGAGGTTAGACTAGGGTGTGATCTAAACGTTCAAGTCATTTCACGTACCTAATCGGTCATGAAGGTTTAACACTTAACGTTTTAGCCTAAACTCCACAAATTCTCTGGAAAACCGACAGCATAACGGCTGTAATTGGGCTCTTTATTTGACCTAATTTTCTAAACGCCTCAAAATTTCCAATCTCAATTTCATTTCCAACTAAGATTACTATTTATCACCAATCGAAATGCCTACTAGTTATCTCGAAGTCTCGTTTGATTAACAACCTAGCATGATACTATGTCTCGTTTGTTTGTTAATCCTTGTTACAAAAGTATATGTTGATCTTAGCCTACCAATGAGTATCTACTTAAGATTGGATAGATTCATTTTACTTAATCCTTTACCTGATACTTCATAAGCCTGCGATAGATACTAACCAGTAGCAATAGCAAAAATGACCATAGTAGTGTCTATCTAGTTATGATCAGTACAAGCCAAAATTAGACCCCAAATTACAACAGGGGTCATATACAATACAACAAAAAGCAACATAAGAAATAGTCTTCAAGCAACATATCGTTCACAAAATGGCCATAGTCAAGTAAGGCACGTAGGCAAGCAATCATTCCAAAGATTCATTGTTAAGCATGTTGTTCTCGGGTACCTGTTCCTGGTCTTCTTCACCTGAGATGATAAAAGAGGGTGAGTTCTTATGAATTCAGTGAGGGGGAACGAGAAATAAGTTTTGAAACTCTTTTTTCGATTCAACTTATGAAAACTCTTTTTGCAAGCATGACGTATATAACAAGTAAGTTCATAATGTAAGATAGAAGTAAAAGAACACAATTACCCGTCTTTCCTCCCCGAGGTCCTCTAAAACCAAGCGAGAGTACTTATACACATAGTTAAAAGGATACGGTGAGCTTTTGCTCTCAGTTCATTTCCAGTATCAGTTGTTGCGACCGACTTCAAATCATTCCCTTATCACGCCAATGGGTGTACTCCGGATGTACCCCGAAATCCTACAACCTAACTCTCCGAGGAAGTCTAGCCCCCAAGCGAGAGAGGGAATTGGACAATGGTAGTCATGGTTGCACCGACAAGCCCGATGCCACCCGGTGTGCGTGAACGCTACCACACCAGAATGAAAGGTTGCAACCTTGTATGCAATGCACATTTATGACATTTAATATATCACATTAGGAGGACAACAAAGTAGGTTGCCTCCGAGCAGTCATAAGATTGCACATTGACAAGTAAACACGCGAGGCACGATATGACAGGTAATTTCACTTGTAAAGAACATGGAGTTATATGAGTATTAAATGGGCAGCCTTGTAACGCATGTAAATCAAGTCATATAACTCATTTCTTAGTTCACGTAATCAAATAATAAGGTCATACAACATGCAACGATGTTTACGTGGGACCGGGTGCGAGAAAGGCCTACTTGTCAACATGTAATCATCGGAACCACATTTAGGGCTATGAGGGCAACTACGGGCAGCCTACTAATCACATAATTAAAAACAATATTCATAGGATCAACACTTAGCGAGTTTTTCTAGTCATTAGGGTTTCAATTCATGCTCACCCGTGCGATTAAGCCCCAAGTTGTCACGTAATTAAGCTCAAGCCATGCATCAATTAATTAAAACATCCTCAAGCATTCAAAACAGTCCACACAACATCCAAGTGCCACAATCCCAAGCATTTCATACAACAAGAGAAGTTACAATAATTTTCAAAGCATATCACTAAATGAAAACCTCACTGCAATTGTCTGTTTTCTCACAATCATTGAGACAAAAAAAAATCCAATTCCAGTGAATAAAATGTCAAATTAAATCTTAAGGAGTGAACTAAATCCAGAAACAAACCTCGCATCATTTGGAGTTTGGGTTCAAGAGTTATAGACAAAACCGTGCGACTACGCAAAACTGTCCAGATTTGTACACATTTCAATACTTGTCATTTTTTAGGACCTTAGGGTCAGATTTAGCCTTAGTATATTTCTGACAAAAATGTCCATAACTGAAAAATATAGCAGCATACCAAATTTCATACATTTTGGATATCATTTACTAAGTCAAAACTTTTTCGTTCTACAAGGACAATGAATCTGCCAAAACCTGCTTCATTTTCCCAGATTTTCCAGATTTGGACACCTTTCGATGTTTTGCCATTTTGTGGACCTTAGAGTCTAAATTAGCTTTGGCCTATTTCTATGAAAAATGCTCAGAACTGGCAAAAATAGTCACCTACAAATTTTCACATATTTTCAACATCGTGTACCTGGTCAAATTCACTTCGCTTCAACAGAACAGAAAGCTGCCAAATACGCGATTTCACCTATCTTCACATTCTAACCAAATATCTTGCCATGCATGTTTACAAAAGCTCATGTACATACATATATCACAAGTACAGAGGTAAAAATAGACATTTAAAGGCATGCATGTGGTTTTTGAAAGCTTTTCAAAGAAGTTTTAGCCCTCACCTTAGCAAGACAACAATGAAGATGCACAAGCTCTTGATGAAGCACAAGGTAGTCTTTTCTCCTTGCTTAGCAGAGAGACAACTTGAAATTCTCTAATTCCTAGCTTAGTAACCATGTTCTTAGTATGTGCAAGTGGCTAGAACAAAAAGAAAATGAAATAGGAGCTATCAAACTTACCTAAGCCTAAATGAAGGTTCTATAAGCTTGCATGTGTGTTTCTTTGCTCATAGCTTTGCTTGGTCGAGCTCCTAAGTAGCTTGCATGTCTTGATGAACCTTAGGATGATGAACTCAAGCTATGGAGAGTAGAATTTCAGCCAAGGCCGAGAGAGAGAAAGAGAAGAAATGAGAGAGTGAGAGAAAATGAGAGAATGTGAGAAAGAATGAAAGCTGTGAAGGGTTTGGTGCTTGTGTCGGCCTAGGGCCTTGAAAATTCTGAATTTGTGTCTTCAAGGAGCATAATTTGAATCATCCTAGCATGGGCATTTGATTGTGTCGAGAATATGGTGCATTGGGTAGGGTTTTTGGGTTATTTTTTTATGCTTTGTGTCATAACTTGTCATAGAATGTCTAAGTTTAAGTTTGAAATTGCAATGCATGCACAAATGCAAGAGGTGGTTGGCCAATGCTTGCAAAATTCTGAATTTTTTGTCTTGTTTGAGCATTATTTAATTGAGTGCTTGGAATATGCAAAAGAGTAAGGAATAAAGAATAAGAATGTCTAGCTTTTTGGGAGATTTCGTCTTCTGGTGAGTTGACTTAGCATTTTAATATTAGTTAGTGGAGTTTGTAGGATTAATTAATGATTTAGTTCTTCATGTAAGATGCTTTCTTGATTAGCGTGTGGGCACGCTTTCCTAGGTTTAGGGCACGCATACGAGGTAAGGCACAAACTACGAGACGAATGCACGTTTTCCAAGTAAATACACTAAACCCTAAATGAATGCACGTAATTCAATGCAAGACACATGAAACGAAACACGACTCTTAAACCTAGGTCAAGGCACGCAAATCTAGGTTAGGGCACACGAAACGAGGTATCGCATGCAAATCAAGGTCAGGCCTCACAACTGCACCCATTTTCGGAGAACAAAACTGAACTTTTTCATCAGCTTCGAGACACTTTTCTTCTTTTGCGCTGTTTTTCTATCCCGGATCGTACGTCGTGAGCCGCAAAAAGGACGACAACCTAATCCATCACATTTCTATTACTGAATCCTATGGCATCTTGGGCAAGACAACTTCGCTTCACATAGACGCTGGGCCCGCAAACCGAGGGCGTGGGGCTTGGGACCAAGTCTCTGCTACTCCGGTGCCCATAACTTTTTATCCGTAAGGAGTTACGCACTGCAAAGCATACTGTTGGAAAGCTCTCCAAGAGCTCTACAACGGGGGAAGTAAGCCTACTCGACTGTGCCTATTATTGGAGCCTAAAATCGAACGTTTTCATCAGTTTCGATACACTTTTATTCTTTTGCGCTATTTTTCTGTCTCGGATCGTACGTCATCAGCCGCGAAAAGGACAACAACCTAATCTATAACATTTCTATTATCGAATCCCATGGCACCTTAGGCAAGACAACTTCGCTTCACGTAGAGGCTGGGCCCACAAACCGAGGGCGTCGGGCTTGGGACTAGGTCTCCATCGCTCCGGTGCCTATCGCTCCGGTGCCCATAACTTTTGATCCATAAGGAGTAACGCGGCGCACAGCATACCGTAGGAAAGCTCTCCGAGAGCTCTAAGACAGTTGCAGTAAGCCTTCTCGGCTGTGCCTATTTTCGGAGCCCAAAATCGAACGTTTTCATCAGTTTTGGGTCACTTTTATTCTTTTGTGCTGTTTTTCTGTCCCGGATCGTACGTCGTGAGCTGCGAAAGGACGACAACCTAATCCATCACATTGCTATTATCGAATCCCACAGCACTTTGGGCAAGACAACTTCACTTCACGTAGATGCTGGACCCGTAAACCGAGGGCGTGGGGCTTAGGACCAGGTCTCCGTCGCTCCGGTGCCCATAACTTTTGATTTGTAAGACGTTACGCGGCGCACAGCATACCGTTGGAAAGCTCTCCGAGAGCTCTACGATGTGTGTAGCAATCCTGCTAGACTATGACTATTTTTGGATCCCAAAATTGAATGTTTTCATCAGTTTCGGGACACTTTTCTTTTTTTTGAGATGTTTCTCCGTCCCGGATCGTACGTCGTGAGCCGCAAAAAGGACAACAAACTAATCTATCACATTTCTATTACCGAATCCCATGGCACCTTGGACAAGACAACTTTGCTTCACGTAGAGGCTGGGCCCCTAAACCGAGGGCGTAGGGCTTGTGACTAGGTATCCGTCGCTCCGGTGCCCATAACTTTTGATCCGTAAGAGTTACGCGGCGCACAACATACAGTTGGAAAGCTCTCCGAGAGCTCTACGACGGGTGCAGCACGTCTGCTTGGCTGCGCCTATTTTTGGAGCCCTAAATAGAACGTTTTCATCAATTTCGGGACACTTTTCTTCTTTTGCACTATTTTTACGTCCTGGATCGTACGTCGTCAGTCGCGAAAAGAACGACAAACTAATCCATCATATTTCTATTACCGAATCCAACGACACCTCGGGAAAGACAACTATGCTTCACGTAGAGGCTGGGCCCACAAATCGAGGGCGTGGGGCTTGTGACTAGGTATCTGTCGCTCCGGTGCCTATAAGTTTTGATTTGTAAGGAGTTATACGGCGCACAGCACACCGTTGGAAAGCTCTCCGAGAGCTCTACGATGTGAACAACAAGCCTGCTTGGCTGTGACTATTTTTCAATCCCAAAATCGAACGTTTTCATATGTTTTGGGACACTTTTCTTCTTTTGTGCTATTTTTCTGTCCCGGATCGTACGTCGTGTGTGAGGCCTGACCTCAATTTGCGTGCGATACCTCATTTTATGTGCCCTATTCTAGATTTGCGTGCCTTGACCTAGGTTTGAGAATTGTGTTCGTTTTGTGTGCCTTGTATTGAATTACGTGCATTTATTTAGGGTTGCGTGCATTTACTTGAAAAACATGTGTTCGTCTCGTAGTTCGTGCCCTACCTCGTAGTGTGTGCCCTTAACCTAGGAAAACGTGCCCTCATGCTAAACAAGAATGCATCTTACACGAAGCACTAGGTCATTAATTAATCCTACAAAATCCACTAACTATTAAATTACTTATTCAACCCGCTAGAAGACAAAATCTTACAAAAAGCTAGACATTCCTTATTCTTTATTCCTTATTCTTTTTGCACTTTCAACACACAATTAAAATAATGCTCAAAGATGACAAAAATTCAGAATTTAAGCTAGCTTTGGCCGACTACTATGTGCATTTAAACTAGCATTGCATAATTTATTAATAATCCTAGACATACTATGACATTCTATGACACAAATGCATAAAAAAAAATTGCTCAAAAATCTCCTCAATTCTCCACCTTGCTCGACCAAACACACCTTGCCCATGCTAGCAATTTTAAATTTCACCTTGAAGACACAAAATGCTGAAATTTTGCTGCCCAAGCCGACCATATGCATCAAACTTGCAAAAGCCTTATTCTTTGTCATATTCTCTCATTTTCCTCTCAACTTCTCTCTCTCCCTCTCATTTTTCTCTCTCTCTCTCGGCCTTGGCTGAGTTTACTCTTTCCTTTGCTCATCTTCATCAATTCATGGTGCATCAAGACAAGCAACCATCAAAGAAACTCAAGCAAGCTAGCTAGGATGCAAGAATCACACATACATGTCCTTTGAGTCTTCATTTCGGCCCTAGGTGAGTTTCTAAGCTTCCATTTCTTTTCTTCTTGTTCTAACCTGCATGTACTATGAGCTTGGTCACTAAGCTAGGAAAAATAGAGAAAATCTAGTTGGAATCTCGGCTAGGCAAAGGAGAAGAAGAAAATTGTGCTTCAACAAGTTTTGAGCATCTTCTTGGTTGATTTGCTAAGGTGAGGGCTAAAACCTTTTGAAAATCCTTCAAAAATCCACATGCATGCTCATAAATGTATGTCTTTGCTTCTGTACTTGAGTTATATATTCGTTCATAAGCTTTTACAACCATGCATGGCAACATTTTGGCTTGAAAATGATGATAGGTGCAATCGGATTATGTGACAGCTCTCTGACCTGTTGTTTCGAGGTGAGTTTGGCTAGGCAAATGATGTTGAAAATGCATGAAATTGTTTAGGTGACTATTTTTGCCAGTTTTGAACATTTCTCACAGAAATAGGCCAAAGCTAATTTCGACTCTAAGGTCTTCAAAATGGCAAATCATTAAAATGTGTCCAAATCTGGAAATCCGGAAAAATGAAGCAGGTTTTGGCAGATGCACTGACCTTGTAGAACGAACCAGATTTGACTTAGTAAATGATATCCAAAATGCATGAAATTTGGTGTGCTGCTATATTGTTTAGTTCTGGATATTTTTGTCAGAAATGGACTAAGGCTAAATCTGACCCTAAGGACCTCAAAAACGTCAATTATCGAAATGTGTGCAAATCTGGATAGTTTTGTGCTATCCCACTGTTTTGGCTATAACTAATGATCCCGAACTCCAAATGATGCAAGGTTTGTTTCTGATTTTAGTTCACTTCTTCAGATTTAATTTGACATCTTATTCACTGAAATTGGAGATTGTTTGCTTGTCCTAATAATTGTGATAATACAGCCTATTGCAGTAAGGATTTCACTTAGTTATATGCTTGGTAAAATTGTTGTAACTTCTCTTGTTGAATTAAATGATTGGGATGGTGGCTTTGGGTTGTTGTGTGGACTGTTTTGAATACTTGGGGATGTTTGAATTAATTGATGTATGGCTTGAGGTTGATTTTGAGTTGACTTAGGGTTTAATCACACGGGTAAGCACGAAATAGAAACCCTAATGACTAGGTAGGCTTGTTAAATGTTGATCATTTGGATATTGTGTGGAATTATATGCTTAGTAGGCTGCCCGTAGTTGCCTTTATAGTCCTAAATGTGATTTTGATCATTGCATGTTGACAAATAGGCTTTTCTTGCATCCGAGCCCACGTAGATGTTGTTGCATGTTATATAATCTTAATATTTGATTACGTGAACTTTGAATTGAGTTATATGACTTGATTTATGTGCGTTACATGGCTGTCCATTTAATGTTCATATAACTCCATATGCTTTTCAAGTAAAACTACTTGTCTATTCGTGCCTCGCTTGTTTACTTGTCAATGTGCAATCTTATGACTGTCCGGAGGCAACCTACTTTGTTGTCCATCTAATATGATATGTTAATATCATAAATGTGCATTGCATACAAGGTTGCAACCTTTCATGTCGGCATGGTAGCGATCACGCACACCAGGCGGCATCGGGCTTGCCGGTGCACCCTTGACTACCATGGTCCCATTCCCTCTCTCGCTTGGGGGCTAGACTTCCTCGGAGAGTTGGGTTGTAGGATTTCAGGGTACATCCGGAGTACACCCACTTGGCGTGTTATGGGGATGATTTGAAGTCGGCCGCAACAACTGATTCTGGAAATGAACTGAGAGCAAAAGCTCACCGAATCCTTTTTACTATGTGTATAAGTACTCTTGCTTAGTTCCTAGAGAACCTCGGGGAGGAAAGACGGGTAATTGTGTTCCTTTACTTTTGTATTATTATTCTGTACTTAATTGTGTTATATTCATGCTTGCAAAAGGATTTTCATAAGATTGAACCGGAAAATGAGTTTCAAAACCTATTTCTCGTTCCCCCTCGCTGAGTTCATAAGGACTCACCCTCCTTTATCATCTCAGGTGAAGAAGATCAAGAACATGTACCTGAGGACGATGTGCCCATCGATGATTCCTTGGAGTGATTGCCTGTCTTGTGTGCTTTGCGTGATTATGGCTACTTGTGAACTCTATGCTACTTGAAGACTATTTCTTTTATGTTGCTTGTTATTTGTAATGTAAAAGACCCCCGTTATAATTTGGGGTCTAATTTTGGTTTGTACTGATATTTCTAGACAGACACTAGATATTGCTATGGTCGTTTTGCTTTTATTATCGCTAGTAGCTACAATAGGATTATGAAGTATTAGGTATGGGCGAAGTAAGATGAGCCATCCAAACCTTAAGCAGGTACACGTTATTAAGCTAAGATCAACAGGTACTTTTGTAATGAGGATTAACAAACGAACGAGACATAGTATCATGCTAGGTTATAAATCAAACGAGACGTCGAAATAACCAATAGGCAATTCAATTGATGTTAAATGGTAATCCTAGTTGGAAACGAAATTAAGATTGGAAAAATTTGAGGCGTTTAGAGAATTAGGCCAAACCAAAGAGCCCAATTACAGCAGTTATGCTGCCGGTTTTCCGAAAAATTTTGGAGTTTAGGCCAAAATGTTAAGTGTTAAATCTTCATGAACGGTTAAGTACGAGACGTGACTTGAATGTTTAGATCACACCCTAGTCTAACCTTTATAGGCTGGGTTGGGGCGTGGCATCGTGAGCCGCGAAAAGGACGACAAACTAATCCATCACATTTTTATTACCGAATCCCACGGCACCTTGGGCAAGACAACTTTGCTTCACGTAGAGGCTGGGCCCCCAAACTTAGGGCGTGGGGCTTGTGACTAGGTATCCGTCGCTCCGGTGCCCATAACTTTTGATCTGTAAGAGTTACGCGCTGCACAACATATCGTTGGAAAGCTCTCAGAGAGCTCTACGATGGGTGCAGCAAGCCTGCTCAGCTGCGCCTGTTTTCGGAGCCCTAAATAGAACGTTTTCATCAGTTTCGGGACACTTTTGTTCTTTTGCGCTGTTTTTTTGTCCTAGATCGTACGTCGTCAGTAGCGAAAAGGATGACAACCTAATCCATCTCATTTCTATTATCGAATCCCATGGGACCTTGGGCAAGACAACTTCGCTTCACGTAGAGGTTGGGCCGGCAAACCGAGAGTGTGGGGCTTGTGACCCGGTATCTGTCACTCCAGTGCCCATAACTTTTGATCAGTATGGAGTTACGCGGCGCACAGAATACCGTTGGAAAGCTCTTCGTGAGCTCTACAATGAGTGGAGCAAGCCTGCTTTGCTGCGCCTGTTTTTGGATCCCAAAATCGAACGTTTTCATCAGTTTTTAGATACTTTTCTTTTTTTGCAATGTTTTTCTGTCCTGGATGGTACGTCGTGAGCCGCAAAAAGGATGACAACCTAATCCATCACATTTCTATTATCGAATCCCACGGAACCATGGGCAAGACAACTACACTTCACGTAGAGGTTGGACCCACAAACCGAGGGTGTGGTGCTTGGGACCAGGTCTCCGTTGCTCCGGTGCCCATAACTTTTGATCCGTAAGGAGTTACGTGGCGCACAGCATACCGTTGGAAAGCTCTCCAAGAGATCTACGACGGGGTCAGCAAGCTTGCTCGGCTGCACCTATTTTCGGATCCTAAAATCAAACATTTTCATCAGTTTCGGGTGCTTTTGCACTATTTTTTCATCCCAGATCGTACGTCGTGAGACGTGAAAAGGACGACAAACTAATCCATCACATTTCTATTACCGAATCCCACGGCACCTTGTGCAAGACAACTTCGATTCACGTAGAGGCTGGGCCCGTAATCCGAAGGCGTGGGACTTGTGACCAGGTATCCGTAACTCCGGTGCCCATAACTTTTGATCTGTAAGGAGTTACGCAGCGCACAACATATCGTTGGAATGCTCTCTGAGAGCTCTACGGTTTGTGTAGCAAGCCTGCTCAGCTGCGACTGGTTTTTGATCCCAAAATTGAACATTTTCATCAGTTTCGGGATACTTTTCTTCTTTTGTGATGTTTTTCCGTCCCGGATCGTACGGCATGAACCGCGAAAAGGAAAACAAACTAATCCATCACATTTCTATTGCCGAATCCCACGGCACCTTGGGCAAGACAACTTCGCTTCATATAGAGGCTGGGCCCCAAACCGAGGGCGTGGGGCTTGTGACTAGGTATCCGTCGCTCCGGTGCCCATAACTTTTGATCCGTAAGAGTTACGCGGCGCACAACATACCGTTGGAAAGCTCTCCGAGAGCTCTACGACGGGTGCAGCACGTCTGCTTGGCTGCGCCTGTTTTTGGAGCCCTAAATAGAACATTTTCATCAGTTTCGGGACACTTTTCTTCTTTTGCACTATTTTTACGTCCTGGATCGTACGTCGTCAGTCGCGAAAAAAACGACAAACTAATCCATCATATTTCTATTACTGAATCCAACGGCACCTCGGGCAAGACAACTATGCTTCACGTAGAGGCTGGGCCCACAAATCAAGGGCGTGGGGCTTGTGACCAGGTATCCGTCGCTTCAGTGGGCATAACTTTTGATCCGTAAGTAGTTACGCGACTCACAACATACCGTTGGAAATCTCTCCGAGAGCTCTACGACGGGTGCAGCAAGCTTGCATAGCTGCGCCTATTTTCGGAGCCCAAAATCGAACATTTTCATCAATTTCGGGATACTTTTCTTCCTTTGCGCTATTTTTTCATCCCTGATCGTACGTCGTGAGCCGCGAAAAGGATGACAACTTAATCCATCACATTTCTATTATCGAATCCTATGACACCTTGGGCAAGAAAACTTCGCTTCATGCAGAGGCTGGGCCCGTAAACCGAGGGCGTAGGGCTTGTGACCAGGTATCCGTCGTTCCGGTACCCATAACTTTTGATCCGTAAGGAGTTACACGGCGCACAATATACCATTGGAAAGCTCTTCAAGAGCTCTACGATATGTGCAACAAGCCTACTAGGCTGCGCCTATTTTTGGAGAACAAAATCGAACGTTTTCATCAGTTTTGGGACACTTTTCTTCTTTTGCGCTATTTTTCCATCCCGGATCGTATGTCGTGAGCCTCGAAAAGGACGAAAACCTAATCCATCACATTTCTATTATTGAATCCCACCGCACCTTGGGCAAAACAACTTCGCTTCACGTAGAGGCTGGGCCCGCAAACTGAGCGTGTAGGCCTTAGGACCAAGTATTCGCCGCTCCGGTGCCCATAACTTTTTATCCGTAAGGAGTTATGCGATGCACAGCATACCGTTGGGAAGCTCTCTGAGAGCTCTACGACGTGTGCAGCAGGCTTGCACGGCTGCGACTATTTTTGGATCCCAAAATCAAACATTTTTATCAATTTTGGGACATTTTTCTTTTTTTGCGTTGTTTTTTTGTCCCGGATCGTATGTTGTGAGCCACGAAAAGGACGACTAATTAATCCATCATATTTCTATTACCGAATCCCACGGCACCTTGGGCAAGACGACTTCGCTTCACATAGAGGCTGGGCCCCCAAACCGAGGGCGTAGGGCTTGTAACTAGGTATCCATCGCTCCGGTGTCCATAACTTTTGATCCGTAAGGAGTTACGCGGCGCACAGCATACCGTTGCAAAGCTGTTCGAGAGATCTACGACGGGGGTAGCAAGCCTGCTCAGCTGCTCCTATTTTCGGATCCCAAAATCTAACATTTTCATTAATTTTGGGACACTTTTCTTCTTTTGCGCTATTTTTTTGTCCCGGATCGTACGTCGTGAGCCGCGAAAAGGACGACAAACTAATCCATCACATTTCTATTACCGAATCCCATGGTACCTTGGGCAAGAAAACTTTGCTTTACGTAGAGGCTGGGCCCTTAAACCGAGGGCGTGGGGCTTGTGACCAAGTATCCGTCGCTCCGGTGCCCATAACTTTTGATCCGTAATGAGTTACACGGGGCACAGCATACCGTTAGAAAGCTCTCCGAGCGATCTACGACGTGTTTAGCAGGCTTGCACGGTTGCAACTATTTTTGGATCCCAAAATCAAACGTTTTCATCAGTTTCGGGACACTTTTCTTCTTTTGCGCTATTTTTCCATCCCGGATCGTACGTTGTGAGCCGCAAAAAAGATGACAAACTAATCCATTACATTTCTATTACTGAATCCCATGGCACCTTGGGCAAGACAACTTCGCTTTACATAGAGGCTGGGCCCCCAAACCAAGGGCGTGGGGCTTGTGACTAGGTATCCGTCGCTCTGGTGCCCATAACTTTTGATCCGTAAGGAGTTATGCGGTGCAAAGCATACCGTTGGAAAGCTCTCCGAGAGCTCTACGATGGGTACTGCAAGCCTGCTCGGCTGCACCTATTTTCGGAGCCCAAAATCGAATGTTTTCTTCAGTTTTGAGACACTTTTCTTTTTTTGCGCTATTTTTCTGTCCCGGATCGTACATCGTGAGTCGTGAAGAGGACGACAACCAAATCCATCACATTTCTATTATCGAATACCATGGCACCTTAAGCAAGACAACTTCGCTTCAAGTAGAGGCTGGGCCCGCAAACCGAGGGCGTGGGGCTTGGGACCAGGTCTCCGTCGCTACGGTGCCCATAACTTTTGATCTGCAAGCAGTTACGCGGCGCACAACATACCGTTGCAAAGCTCTCCGAGAACTCTACGATGGGTGCAACAATCCTACTCAACTGCGACTGGTTTTGGATCCCAAAATCGAACGTTTTCATCAGTTTCGGCATACTTTTCTTCTTTTGCGCTGTTTTTTCGTCCCGGATCGTATGTTGTGAGCCTTGAAAAGGACGACAAACTAATCTATCACATTTCTATTGCCGAATCCCACGGCACCTTGGGCAAGACAACTTCACTTCATGTAGAGGCTGGGGCCCCAAACCCAGGCCATGTGGCTTGTGACTAGGAATCCGTCGCTCCAGTGCCCATAACTTTTGATCCGTAAGAGCTATGCGGCGCACAACATACCGTTGGAAGGCACTCCGAGAACTCTACGACGAGTGCATCAAGCCTGCTCGGCTGGGCCTATTTTCGGAGCTTTAAATCGAACGTTTCATCAGTTTCGGGATACTTTTCTTCTTTTGCGCTGTTTTTTCGTCCCGGATCGTATGTCGTGAGCCGCGAAAAGGACGATAACCTAATGCATCACATTTCTATTATCGAATCCCACGGTACCTTGGGTACGACAACTTCGCTTCAAGTAGAGGCTGGGCCCGCAAACCGAGGGCGTGGGGATGGTGACCAGGTATCCGTCGCTCTAGTGCCCATAACTTTTGATCCGTAAGGAGTTACGCGGCGTACAACGTACCGTTGAAAAGCTCTCCGAGAGCTCTACGACGGGTACAACAAGCCTGCTTGGCTGTGCCTATTTTCGGAGCCCAAAATCGAACATTTTCATCAGTTTCAGGATAACTTTTCTTCTTTTGCGCACTTTTTCCGTACTGGATCGTACCTCGTGAGCCGTGAAAAGGACGACAAACTAATCCTTCACATTTCTATTATCGAATCCCGCAGTATCTTAGGCAAGACAACTTCGCTTCACGTAGAGGCTGGGCCCGCAGACCGAGGGCGTGGTGCTTGGGATCAGGTATTCGTCGCTCCGGTGCCCATAACTTTTGATCTGTAAGGAGTTATGTGGTGCACAACATACCGTTGGAAAGCTCTCTGAGAAATCTACAACGGGGGCAACAAGCCTGCTCGGCTGCTCCTATTTTCGGATCAAAAAATCAAACATTTTCATCAATTTTGCAACACTTTTCTTCTTTTGCGCTGTTTTCCATCCCGGATCGTACGTCGTGAGCCGCGAAAAAAACGACAAACAAATCCATCACATTTATTTTACCGAATCCCATGGCACCTTGGGCACGACAACTACGCTTCACGTAGAGGCTGGGCCCCTAAACCGAGGGCGTGGGGCTTGTGACCAAGTATCTGTCGCTCTGGTGCCTATAACTTTTTATCTGTAACAAGTTACGTGGTGCCCAGCATACCGTTGGAAAGCTCTCCCAGAGCTCTACGACATGTGCAACAAGCTTGTATGGCTGCCACTATTTTTGGATCCCAAAATCGTTTGTTTTCATCAGTTTTAGGACACTTTTCTTCTTTTGCGCTGTTTTTTCATCCCGGATCGTACGCTGTGAGCCACGAAAAGGACGACAAACTAATCCATCACATTTCTATTACCGATTCCCACGGCACCTTGGGCAAGACAAAATCGCATCACGTAGAGGCTGGGCCCGCAAACCGAGGGTGTGGGGCTTGTGACTAAGTATCCGTTGCTCCAGTGCCCATAGCTTTTGATTCGTAAGGAGTGACGCAGCGCACAACATACCGTTGGAAAGCACTTCGAGAGTTCTACGATTGGTGCAGCAATCTTCCTCGGCTGAGCCTATTTTCAGAGCCCAAAATAGAATGTTTTCATTAGTTTTCGGACACTTTTCTTATTTTGCGCTATTTTTTCATCCCAGATCGTACGTCGTGAGCCACGAAAAGTACGATAACCTAATCCATCACATTTCCCTTATCGAATCCCACGACATCTTGGGCAAGACAACTTCGCTTCACGTAGAGGCTGGGCCTGCAAACCGAGAGCGTGGGGCTTGTGACCAGGTATCCATCGCTCGGGTGCCCATAACTTTTGATCCGTAAGGAGTTACACAGCGCGCAACATACAGTTGGCAAGCTCTCCTGGAGCTCTATAATGTGTGCAGCAAGCTTGCTTAGCTGCGCCTATTTTCGGGGCCCAAAATCGAACGTTTTCGTCAGTTTCGGGACACATTTCTTCTTTTACGCTAATTTTCCATCCTTGATCGTACGTCGTGAGCCACGAAAAGGACGACAACCTAATCCATCACCTTTATATTATCGACTCCCATGACACCTTGGGCAAGACAACTTCGCTTCACATAGAGGCTGGGCCCACAAACCGAGGGCGTGGGCATGGGACCAGGTATCCGTCCCTCTGGTACCCATAATTTTTGATCCGTAAGGAGTTATGTGGTGCACAACATACCGTTAGAAAGCTCTCCGAGAAATCTACGACGGGGGCACCAAGCCGTCTCGGCTAATCCTATTTTCGAATCCCAAAATTAAACATTTTCATCAGTTTTAGGACACTTTTCTTCTTTTGCGCTATTTTTTCATCCCGGATCGTACGTCGTGAGCCTAGAAAAGGACGACAAACTAAACCATCACATTTTTATTACTGAATCCCACGGCACCTTGGCAAGACAACATCGTTTCACGTAGAGGATAGGCCCGCAAACCGAGGATGTGGGGCTTGGGACCAGGTCTCCGTCGCTATGGTGCCCATAACTTTTGATCTGTAAGCAGTTACGTGGCGTACAGCATACCGTTGCAAAGCTCTCCAAGAGTTCTACGACGGGTACAACAAGCCTGCTTGACTACGCTAATTTTCAGAGCCCAAAACTGAACGTTTTTATCATTTTCAGGACACTTTTCTTCTTTTACGCTGTTTTTCCGTCTCGGATCGTACGTCGTGAGCCGCGAAAAGGACGACGAACTAATCCATCACATTTCTGTTACCGAATACCACGACACCTTGTGCAAGACAACTTCGCTTCACATAGAGGCTGGGCCCGCAAACCGAAGGTGTGGGGCTTGTGACCAGGTATCCGTCACTCCGGTGCCCATAACTTTTGATCCGTAAGGAGTTACGCGGCGCACAACTTTCCGTTGGAAAGCTCTCCGAGAGCTCTACGATGTGTGTAGCAAGCCTGCTCGGCTGAGACTATTTTTGAGTCCCAGAATCGAACGTTTTCATAAGTTTTGGGATACTTTTCTTCTTTTGCATTGTTTTTCCGTCTCGGATCGTACGTAGTGAGCCGCAAAAAGGACAACAAAGTGATCCATCACATTTCTATTGCCGAATCCCATGGCACCTTGGGCAAAACAACTTCGCTTCATGTAGAGGTTGGGGCCCCAAACTGAGGGCGTGGGGCTTGTGACTAGGTATCCGTCGCTCCGGTGCCTATAACTTTTGATCCGTAAGAGTTACGCGGCGCACAACATACCGTTGGAAAGCTCTCTGAGAGCTCTACGACGGGTGCAGCAAGCCAGCTCGATTGTGCCTATTTTCGGAGCCCTAAATAGAACGTTTCCATCAGTTTTGGGATACTTTTATTCTCTTGCGCTGTTTTTCAGTCCTGGATCTTACGTCGTGAGCCGCGAAAAGGAAGACAACATAATCCATCACATTTCTATTTTCGAATCCCATGACACTTTGGTCAAGACAACTTTGCTTCACGTAGAGGCTTGGCCCGCAAACCGAGGACGTGGGGCTTGTGACTAGGTATCCGTCGCTCCGATGCCCATAACTTTTAATCCGTAAGGAGTTACGCAACTCACAACATACCGTTTGTCATGCCCCAACCCGGCCTATAAAGGTTAGACTAGGGTGTGATCTAACATTCAAGTCATGTCACATACTTAACTGTTTATGAAGATTTCACACTTAATGTTTTGGCCTAAACTCCAAAATTTTTAGGAAAATCAGCAGCATAACGGCTGTAATTAGGCTCTTTGGTTTGACCTAATTCTCTAAACGCCTCAAAATTTACCATCTCAAATTCATTTCCAACTAAGATTACTATTTATCATCAATTGAAATGCCTACTGGCTGTCTCAACGTCTCGTTTGATTAATAACCTAGCATGATACTATGTCTCGTTTGTTGTTTATCCTTGTTACAAAAGTACCTGTTGATCCTACCTTAATAACGTGTACCTGCTTAAGATTTGGTTGGTTCATTTCACTTAGCCTTTACCTAATACTTCATAATCATATTATAGATACTAGCAGTAATAATAGCAAAACGATCATAGTAGTGTCTAGTGTCTGTCTAGTTAATATCAGTACAAACCAAAATTAGACCCCAAATTACAACGGGGATCTTTTACATTACACATCAAGAAACATAAAAAGAAATAGTCTTCAAGTAGCATAGTTTACAAATAGCCATAATCACGCAAGGCACATAGGACAAGCAATCACTCCAAAGAATCATCGTTAGGCACATCGTCCTCAGGTACCTGTTCTTGATCTTCTTCACCTGAGATGATAAAATAGGGTAAGTCCTTATGAACTTAGCGAGGGGGAACGAGAAATAGGTTTTGAAACTCATTTTCCGATTCAACTTATGAAAATTCTTTTTGCAAGCATGAATATAACACAATTAAGTACATAACGATAATATAAAGTAAATGAACACAATTACCAGTCTTTCCTCCCCGAGGTCCTCTAAGAACCAAGCGAGAGTACTTATACACATAGTAAAAGGATACGGTGAGCTTTTGCTCTCAGTTGTTGCGGCCGACTTCAAATCATCCCCTTTAACACGCCAAGTGGGTGTACTCCGGATGTACCCCGAAATCCTACGACCCAAATCTCCGAGGAAGTCTAGCCCCCAAGCGAGAGAGGGAATTGGACCATGGTAGTCACGGTTGCACCGGCAAGCCCGATGCCACCTGCTGTGCATGAACGCTATCATGCTAGAATGAAAGGTTGTAACCTTGTATGCAATGCATATTTATGACATTTAATATATCACATTAGGAGGACAATAAAGTAGGTTGCCTCCGTACAGTCATAAGATTGCACATTGACAAGTAAACAAGCGAGGCACGAATAGACAAGTAATTTCACTTGAAAAGCATATGGAGTTATATGAACATTAAACGGGCAGCCATGTAATGCACGTAAATCAGGTCATATAACTCATTTCAACGTCCACGTAATCAAATAATAAGGTTATTCAACATGCAACAACAATCTACGTGGTTCGGATGCAAGAAAGGCCTATTTATCAACATGCAACAAATCAATATCACATTTAGGGCTATAAGGCAACTACGGTCAGCCTACTAAACATATAATTACACTGATTATTCAAAGGATCAACACTTAGCAAGTTCGCCTAGTCAGTAGGGTTTCCATTTCGTGCTTACCCATGCAATTAAGCCCCCAAGTCAACTCAAAATCAATCTCAAGTCAAGCATCAATTAATCCAAACATCTCCAAGTACTCAAAACAGTCCACACAACATCCCAATGCCACAATCCAAAGCAATTAATACCACAAGAGAAGTTACAACAAATTTCTAAGCATATAACTAAATGAAACCCTCACTGCCATAGGCTGTTTTCTCACAAACATTGAGTCAAGCAAAAAATCTCCAATTCTAGTAAATAAGATTTCAAATTAAAGCTTAAGAAGTGAACTAAAATCAGAAACAAACCTTGCATCATTTGGAGTTCGAGATCAATAGTTATGGCCAAAACAGTGGGATTGCACAAAACTGTCCAGATTTGCACACATTTCAATAATTGTCGTTTTTGAGGTCTTTAGGATCCGATTTAGCCTTAGTCCATTTCTGAAAAAAAATGTCCAGAACTGAAAAATATAGTATAACACCAAATTTCATGCATTTTTTATATCATTTACTAATTCAAAAGTGGTTCGTTCCACAAGGTCAGTGCATCTACCAAAACCTGCTTCATTTTTCCAGACTTCCAGATTTGGACACATTTTAATGATTTTCCATTTTGAGGACCTTAGAGTCAAAATTAGCTTCGGCCTATTTCTGTGAAAAATGTTCAAAACTGGAAAAAATAGTCACCTACCAATTTTAATTCATTTTCAACTTCATTTGCCTAGCCAAACTCACCTCACAACAACAAGTCAGAGAGCTGTCAACAAACCCGATTTCATCTATCATCAACTTCAAGCCAAAATCTTGCCATGCATGGTTGTAAAAGCTTATGAACACACATATAACTCAAGTACAGAAGCAAAGACATACATTTAAGAGCATGCATGTGGATTTTTGAAGGATTTTCAAAAGGTTTTAGCCCTCACCTTAGCAAATCAACAAGAAGATGCACAAAACTTGATGAAGCACAATTTTCTTCTTCTTCCTTGCTTAGCCAAGACACCACCCGATTTCTCTCTATTTTTCCTAGCTTAGTGGCCAAGTTCTTAGTACATGCATGTGGTTAGGACAAGAAGAAAAGAAATGGAAGCTATTAAACTCACCAAGGCTGAAATGGTGACTCAAAGAGCATGCATGAGTGATTCTTGCATCCTAGCTAGCTTGGGCGAGTTTCTTTGCTTGTTGCTTGTCTTGATTAACTATGGTGTGATGAAGATGAACTATGAAGTGAAGGAACTCAGCCAAGGCCAAGAGAGAGAGAGAAGAATGAGAGGGAGAGAAAGAAGAATGAGAGGAGAATGAGAGAAATGAAAAAAAAAAACAAAAGCCTTGCAATTGATGAAGCATGTTCGGCCTTGGGCAGCATAAATTCAGCTTTTTTGTGTCTTCAAGATGTAATTTGAAATTCCTAGCATGGGCAAGAAGCATTATGTCGAGATTTGGAGGCTTTGGTGGAGTTTTTTGAGCTAATTTTTTATGCAATGTGTCATAGATTGTCATAGGGTTGTCTAGATGTAATTTGAATTATGCAAAGCATTGCTAAATGATCCCATGTGGTCGGCCAAGACTAGTGCTATGATCTGAATTTTTATCATCTATTGGAGTATTATTTAATTTGTGTGTTGAAAGTGCAAAAGAATAAGGAATAAAGAATAAGGAATGTCTAGCTTTTTGTGAGATTTTGTCTTTTAGTGGATTGAATTAGTAATTTAATAATAGTTAGTGGATTTTGTAGGATTAATTAATGACCTAGTGCTTCGTGCAAGATGCTTTCTTGATTAGCATGAGGGCACACTTTCTTAGGTCTAGGACACGCACTACGAGGTAGGACACGAACTACGAGATGAATGCACTTTTTTCTAGTAAATGCACACAACCCTAAATGAATGCATGTAATTCAATGCATGGCACACAAAACGAACACAATTCTTAAACCTAGGTCAAGGCATGCAAATCTAGATTAGGGCACACGAAATGAGGTATCGCACACAAATCGAGATCAGGTCTCACATCCTCCCCTCCTTAAAAGAATTTCGTCCCGAAATTCGATTTTACCTTTGAAATAAAGCTGGATATTGTTGTTCCATCTGGTCTCGCCTTTCCCACGTTACTTCTTCAACTCCATGATGATCCCACAATACTTTCACCATCGGTATAGTTTTGTTGCGCAACTCCCGATCTTGCTGGTCTAGGATCCGAATGGGCTTCTCCTCGTAAGACAAGTTCTCCCGAAGCTACAACGGCTCTGGCTCCAAGATATGCGACGGATCAGGATGATACTTCCGCAGCATTTAAACATGAAAGACATCGTGAATATTGGAGAGGTTTTAGGGTAGTGCCAGGCGATACGCCAACTTGCCAACCTTCTCAATTACCTCAAATGGTCCTACAAACCTCGGGTTCAACTTTCTACCCTTGTCGTGTTTAATCAGTCCCCTCTGAGGTGATATCTTCAGGAACACCTTGTCGCCGACCTCAAACTCTAGGCTCCGTCTCCGTCGGTCTGCATAACTCTTCTGCCTGCTCTAGGCGGTAAGCATCCGTTTCCGGATGAGGTGGATATTATCTACAATCTTCATAAGTTCAGGTAGAAGGGTCGGGTCAAAAGTCTTCGTCTCACCTACTTCATCCTAGTAAATTGGGGATCGATACTTACGTCCATACAATGCCTCAAATGGGGCCATCCCGATAGTGGCCTGATAACTATTATTATAAGCGAACTCCGCTAGAGATAGATATTTCTCCCAACCTTTTCCGAAATCTATAACACACGCCCTCAGCATATCCTCCAGAATCTGAATAGTTCTCTCCGATTGTCCGTCAGTTTGAGGGTGATAAGCCGTGCTGAAACTCAACTTCGTTCCCAAAGCTTCTTGCAATCTCTTCCAAAATCGGGAAGTAAAACGAGGATCCCTATCCGATACAATACTCACAAGCATCCCATTCAATCTTACAATCTCCGCCACATACATATCTCTCAATTTCTCAGGACTATCCTCCTTGTTCATCGGTAAAAAGTGCGCCGACTTAGTCAATCTATCCACTATGACCCAAACGGCGTCATGACCCTTTTGTGACTTGGGCAAGTCCATAACAAAGTCCATAGTTATATGTTCCCATTTCCATTGAGGAATCTCCAACGGCTGAAGTAAACCTACGGGTCATTGATGTTCTGCTTTGACTCTCTGGCAAGTCAAACACCGTGCCACAAACTCTGCAATCTCTCTCTTCATGTTATTCCACCAATACTGTTGCTTCATATCCTGGTACATCTTCGTTCCACTGGGGTGAATAGTATATCTTGAATTATGGGCTTCTTCAAGAATCTTCTTTTTCAGCTCTGGTTCATTAGGAACACAAATCCGATTCCTAAACCTCCAAATACCATCATCATGAAACTTGAAATCTGCGTTGCTTTCTTTAATCTTCTGAAACTGTTGGTCCTTCTGTTGAGCCTCTCGTAACTCAGATAACAAGGTCGATTGAACTTGCGTAATGGCAAAAAGTAACCATTTCCGAGTCAATTGTGGTTTCCACAAAAATGCTTCCTCCAACAACTCTTGCACCTTGACTTCCAGTTTGCCATGCTTGTTTTCCTACTTAAGGCATCCGCAACTACATTCGCTTTACTGGGTACATAATTGATTGTGCAGTTATAATCATCCAAAAGCTCCATCCACTGCCTTTGCCTCATATTCAACTCTTTTTGAGAGAACAAGTATTTCAAGCTCTTGTGATCAGTAAATACCTCAAACTTGTTACCCCACAGATAATGCCTCCATTTCTTGAGTGCAAACACAATAGCCGCTAACTCCAAATCATGCGTCGGGTAGTTCAATTCATATGGCTTCGGTTTCCTAGAAGCATACGCGATCACTCTTCCATTTTGCATCAGCACACAACCCAATCCTTCCTTCGAAGCATCGCTATAGATTAGAAAACCTTGACTCCCTTCAGGAAATGCAAGAATAAGTGCGGTAGTCAATCTTTTCTTCAACTCTTGGAAGTTGTTCTCACACTTATCATCTCACACGAACTTTGTTTTCTTTTGAGTGAGCTTTGTAAGTGGTCCTACAATCTTAGAGAAATCCTTCACGAATCTCTGATAATAGCCAGCTAGACCAAGAAAACTTCGAATCTCTGTAACATTCTCCAGCTTCTTCCAAGACATCACTGCTTCTATCTTAGCTGGATCCACCGTTATTCCCTCTTGGGATATGATATACCCCAAAAATACAATCTGTTGCAACCAAAATTCACACTTGCTAAACTTTGCATACAATTGATGCTCTCGAAGTTTCTGTAGTACCAACTGCAGATGTTGTTCATGCTTCGCCTCGGATTTCAAGTATACCAAAATATCATCGATGAAGATCACCACAAATTGGTCCAAGTAGGGTTGAAATACCCTGTGCATCAAATCCATAAAAGCTGCAGGGGCATTAGTTAGTCAAAATGGCATCACCACATATTCATAATGCCTGTATCTTGTCCTGAAAGCCGTTTTAGGCACATCTTCCTTTTTGATCCGCAACTGATAGTACCCTTGCCTCAAGTCGAGTTTCGAATACACTTTAGCTCCTTGAAGTTGATCAAACAACTCATCGATCAGTGGAAGTGGATATTTATTCTTGACAGTCACTTGGTTCAGTCCTCGGTAATCGATGCATAGCCTCAGCGTTCCGTCTTTCTTCTTTACAAATAGAACTGGTGCACCCCATGGTGAAGAACTCGATTGAACAAACCCCTTCTTCAACAATCCTTGCAATTGGTCCTTCAATTCCTGTAGCTCGGCCGGTGCCATACGATAGGGGGCTTTAGATATTGGTTGGGTGCCAGGCAATAACTCTATAATGAACTCGATCTCCCGATTTGGGGGTAAACTGGGAAATTCTTCTGGAAACACATCCACATAGTCTTTGATCATTGGAATCTCCTCCAACTTAACTTTATCTGACGGCTTGTTGATGAGGTAAGCTAAGTATCCGCTACAACCTTTTCTCAAGGACTTCACTGCTTTCGTAGATGAAATGATGGAACTCTCGGTGAAATCTCTTCGACCCATTACCTCCAGTATTGGTTGACCAGGTACCCGGAACGTTATAATCTTCGTCCGACAATCTAATTGGACATGATGTTTTGCCAACCAGTCCATCCCTAAAATGACCTCATAGTCTCAAAAAGGTAATACAATAAGATTGGCTGAGAATTCCCTATCCTTAATTTGGATTTTATATGCTTTACAAGCTGAGCTAGTAACGAGTTTAGAACCCATCGGAGTACCAACTTCTACTTCGTATGGCAAACATACAACTTTCAGTTTCACACGTTGCACACACAAGGGAGTATTAAATGAATGAGTAGCACCCAGATCAATTAGCACCCTAACAAGTTGATTCAGTATGAAGAATGTACCTTCAACAACAGCGGTCTCATCTGGAAGCTCCTCGCACTCAATAGTATAGGCTCGAGCCTGAACTCTAGGAACTGGAGTCTTGCCTCTACCAGCTGGTTTACCCTGATTCTGTCCTGCCTACCGTTTAGGGCAATCCTTGATCTGATGCTGATCACTGTCACATCTCATACATTGTCCTGACTTCTTCCAGTACTAGGCCTCGGTATGACCCTTATTGTCACAGTAAGAACAGTTGACAGACTGAGTAGTAGGTGAACTACCTGTGGATCCACGGGTGGAAGAGGCTGATGGCGCTTTCGTCGGGCCACGGTTATTCACTGGTCTGTTCTGGCTCTGGCCCTGATTGTGACTCTGTCTCTAGAATTTCCTCTGCTGACCTGGAGGCTGGTATGGTTTCTTGTTCGGCTGACTCGAACTGGCTCTATCAAGTTTCCTCTTCTCAACTCGGGAAGCAGCAGCAAAGAGAGCAGAATAGGTATCGAAGTCATGAGAAGCCAACTGGTCCTGAATCTCTGGCCTCAATCCAGTCGTAAATTTCCACATCTTCGCCTTCGGAGTACTAACCATATATTGAGCATAACGGGACAGTCGGTCAAAACAAGCTTCGTACTGGGCCACCGTCATGTTACCCTGGGTCAAGTGCATGAACTCCTCAATCCGCCTCTGCCTAGAAACTGAAGGTACATATTTCTCCTTGAATGCCCTAACGAAATTACCCTACAAGCGAGGTGTCTGATCTGTTTCCCACACTGCCTCCACAGTGTGCCACCAATGTTCAGCTTCCCCGTGCAACAGAAACACAACAAACTCCACCTTCTCTTCATCAGTATAGTCAAGTGGCCTAAAATTCTTCTCGACCTCGGACAGCCAAGCCTCTGCTTTCTCATCATCAGCTTCCCCGTGGAATTTGGACGGGCGAAAGTCAAGAAACTCCCCCATTCTGCTATGTCTCCCATGGTTACCATCATTCCTGTTGTTGTTGTTGTTGGCCTCACGTGCATCTTGGCACTCCATCACTCGTGATACGTGATCTATGGCATTTGCCATCATGTTAAACATAGCTATACCGGGATTAGTTTGATAGGCATATCCGGTCTCTTGGGGTTCACCGCTCCTATTAGTATTGCGGGTGCTAGGACCAGCCATCTATAGGCACAGATTACGATGCACAATTTATTGAAATACGACAAACAAGAATTTAATGAATAAGATATGAAACATAACGTAGATACATAACCCTAGAAATAATTAAGACATGTTAAACACTTAAGCACATAGAACATAGAAGGCATATTTAACATTATCACACAATAACATATAAACAAGTCATCCTAATTATCTTAGGGCTCTACCCATGGTCCAAGAGTTAAACCCGACTTAAGCAATCTAAGCTCTGATACCATTCTAATATAAGGTGTCACGCCCCAACCCGGCCTATAAAGGTTAGACTAGGGTATGATCTAACATTCAAGTCATGTCATATACTTAACCGTTTATGAAGATTTCACACTTAATGTTTTGGCCTAAACTCCAAAATTTTCTGAAAAACAGGCAGCATAACGGCTGTAATTGGGCTCTTTGGTTTGACCTAATTCTCTAAACGCCTCAAAATTTACCATCTCAAATTCATTTCCAACTAAGATTACTATTTATCATCAATTGAAATGCCTACTGGTTGTCTCGACGTCTCGTTTGATTAATAACCTAGCATGATACTATGTCTCGTTTGTTTGTTTATACTCGTTACAAAAGTACCTGTTGATCCTACCTTAATAACGTGTACCTGCTTAAGATTTGGTTGGTTCATTTTACTTAACCTTTACCTAATACTTCATAATCCTATTATAGATACTAGCAGTAATAATAGCAAAACGATCATAGTAGTGTCTAATGTCTGTCTAGTTAATATCAGTACAAACCAAAATTAGACCCCAAATTACAACGGGGGACTTTTACATTATACATCAAGCAACATAAAAAGAAATAGTCTTCAAGTAGCATAGTTCACAAATAGCCATAATCACGCAAGGCACATAGGACAGGAAATCACTCCAAGGAATCATCGTTAGGCACATCGTCCTCAGGTACCTGTTCTTGATCTTTTTCACCTGAGATGATAAAAGAGGGTGAGTCCTTATGAACTCAGCGAGGGGGAACGAGAAATAGGTTTTGAAACTCATTTTCCGGTTCAACTTATGAAAATTCTTTTTGCAAGCATGAATATAACACAATTAAGTACATAACGATAATATAAAGTAAAGGAACACAATTACCAGTCTTTCCTCCCCGAGGACCTCTAGGAACCAAGCGAGAGTACTTATACACATAGTAAAAGGATACGGTGAGCTTTTGCTCTCAGTTGTTGCGGCAGACTTCAAATCATCCCCCTTAACACGCCAAGTGGGTGTACTCCGGATGTACCCCGAAATCCTACGACCCAACTCTCTGAGGAAGTCTAGCCCCCAAGCGAGAGAGGGAATTGGACCATGGTAGTCACGGTTGCACCGACAATCCCGATGCCGCCCGATGTGCATGAACGCTACCATGCCAGAATAAAAGGTTGCAACCTTGTATGCAATGCACATTTATGACATTTAATATATCACATTAGGAGGACAACAAAGTAGGTTGCCTCCGGACAGTCATAAGATTGCACATTGACAAGTAAACAAGCGAGGCACGAATAGACAAGTAATTTCACTTGAAAAGCATATGGAGTTATATGAACATTAAACGGGCAGCCATGTAACGCACGTAAATCAAGTCATATAACTCATTTCAACGTCCACGTAATCAAATAATAAGGTTATTCAATATGCAACAACAATCTACGTGGTTCGGATGCAAGAAAGGCCTATTTGTCAACATGCAACGAATCAATATCACATTTAGGGCTATAAGGAAACTACGGGTAGCCTACTAAACATATAATTACACTGAATATTCAAAGGATCAACACTTAGCAAGTTCGCCTAGTCACTAGGGTTTCCATTTCGTGCTTACCCGTGCAATTAAGCCCCAAGTCAACTCAAAATCAATCTCAAGCCAAGCATCAATTAATCCAAACATCTACAAGTACTCAAAACAGTCCACACAACATCCCAATGCCACAATCCAAAGCAATTAATACCACAAGAGAAGTTACAACAAATTTCTAAGCATATAACTAAGTGAAACCCTCACTGCAATAGGATGTTTTCTCACAAACATTGAGTCAAGAAAACAAACTACAATTCTAGTAAATAAGATTTCAAATTAAATCTTAAGAAGTGAACTAAAATCAGAAACAAACCTTGCATCATTTGGAGTTCGAGATCAATAGTTATGGCCAAAACAGTGGGATTGCACAAAACTGTCTAGATTTGCACATATTTCAATAATTGTCGTTTTTGAGGTCCTTAGGGTCAGATTTAGCCTTAGTCCATTTCTGACAAAAATGTCCAAAACTGAAAAATATAGCAGTACACGAAATTTCATGCATTTTTGACATTCTTTACTAAGTAAAAACTGGTTCGTTCCACAAGGTCAGTGCATCTGCCAAAACCTGCTTCATTTTTCCAGAATTCCAGATTTGGACACATTTTAATGATTTGCCATTTTGAGGACATTATAGTAAAAATTAGCTTCGGCCTATTTCTGAGAAAAATGTTCAAAACTGGAAAGACTAGTCACCTACCAATTTTCATGCATTTTCAACTTCATTTTCATGCCCAAACTCACCTCGCAACAACAAGTTAGAGAGCTGTCAACAAACCCGATTTCATCTATCATCAACTTCAAGCCAAAATCTTGCCATGCATGGTTGTAAAAGCTTATGAACACACATATAACTCAAGAACAGAAGCAAAGACATACATTTAAGATTATGCATGTGGATTTTTGAAGGATTTTCAAAAGGTTTTAGCCCTCACCTTAGCAAATCAACAACAAGTGCACAAAACTTGATGACGCCCAATTTTCTTCTTCTTCCTTGCTTAGCCAAGACACCACCCGATTTCTCTCTATTTTTCCTAGCTTAGTGGCCAAGTTCTTAGTACATGCATGTGGTTAGAACAAGAAGAAAATAAATGGAAGCTAGTAAACTCACCAAGGCCGAAATGTTGACTCAAAGGGCATGCATGAGTGATTCTTGCATCCTAGCTAGCTTGGGCGAGTTTCTTTGCTTGTTGCTTGTCTTGATTAACTATGGTGTGATGAAGATGAACTATGAAGTGAAGGAAATCAGTCAAGGTCGAGAGAGAGAAAGAAGAATGAGAGGGAGAGAAAGAAGAATGAGAGGAGAATGAGAGAAATGAAAAAAAAAAAAAAAAACAAGAGCCTTCCAATTGATGAAGCATGTTCGGCCTTGGGCAGCATAAATTCAGCTTTTTTGTGTCTTCAAGATGTAATTTGAAATTCCTAGCATGGGCAAGAAGCATTATGTCGAGATTTGGAGGCTTTGGTGGAGTTTTTTGAGCTAATTTTTTATGCAATGTGTCATAGGGTTGTCTAGATTTAATTTGAATTATGCAAAGCATTGCTAAATGATCCCATGTGGTCGGCCAAGGCTAGTGCTATGATCTGAATTTTTATCATCTATTGGAGTATTATTTAATTTGTGTGTTGAAAGTGCAAAAGAATAAGGAATAAAAAATAAGGAATGTCTAGCTTTTTGTAAGATTTTGTCTTCTAGTGGGTTGAATTAGTAATTTATAATAGTTAGTAGATTTTGTAGGATTAATTAATGACCTAGTGCTTCGTGCAAGATGTTTTCTTGATTAGCGTGAGGGCACGCTTTCCTAGGTCTGGGGCACGCACTACGAGGTAGGACATGAACTACGAGACAAATGCACATTTTTCTAGTAAATGCACGCAACCCTAAATGAATGCACGTAATTCAATGCATGACATACAAAATGAACACAATTCTTAAACCTAGGTCAAGGCACGTAAATCTAGATTAGGGCACACGAAATGAGGTGTCGCACGCAAATCGAGGTCGGGCCTCACACCGTTGGAAAGCTCTCTGAGAGCTCTACAACGGGTGAAGCAAGCCTGCTCAGCTGCGCCTGTTTCGAAACCCAAAATCGAACATTTTCATCAGTTTCGGGACACTTATCTTTTTTTGCGCTATTTTTCCATCCCGGATCTACGTCGTGAGCCGCGAAAAGGATGACAAACTAATCCATCACATTTCTATTACCAAATCCCATGGCACCTTCGGCAAGACAACTTCGGTTCACGTAGAGGTTGGGCCCTCAAACCGAGGGTGTGGGGCTTGTGACCAGGTATCCGTCACTCCAGTGCCCATAACTTTTGATCCGTAAGGAATTACATGGCGCACAACATACCGTTGGAAAGCTCTTCGAGAGCTCTACGATGTGTGTAGCAAGCCTGCTCGGCTAAGACTATTTTTGATTCCCAAAATTGAACATTTTCATCAATTTCGGGATACTTTTCTTCTTTTGTGCTGTTTTTTCGTCCCGGATCGTACGTCATGAGCGGCAAAAAGGACGACAAACTGATCCATCACATTTCTATTGCTGAATCCCACGGTACCTTGGGCAAAACAACTTCGCTTCATGTAGAGGCTGGGGCCCCAAACTGATGGGTGGGGCTTGTGACAAGGTATCCGTCGCTCCGGTGCCCATAACTTTTGATCCGTAAGAGTTACGCGGCGCACAACATACCGTTGGAAAGCTCTCTGAGAGCTCTAAGACGGGTGCAGCAAGCCTGCTCGGTTGTGCCTATTTTCGGAGCCCTAAATAGAACGTTTTCATCAGTTTCAGGATACTTTTATTCTCTTACGCTATTTTTGGGTCCCAAATTGTACGTCGTAAGCCGCGAAAAGGACAACAACCTAATCTATCACATTTCTATTATCGAATCCCATGGCACTTTGGGCAAGATAACTTCACTTCACGTAGAGGCTGGGCCCGCAAACCAAGGGCGTGAGGCTTGTGACTAGGTATCCGTCGCTCCGGTGCCTATAACTTTTAATCTGTAAGGCGTTACGTGGCCCACAACATACCGTTGGAAAGCTCTTCGAGAGCTCTACGATGGTGCAGCAAGCCTGCTCAGCTACGCCTGTTTTAGGAATCCAAAATCGAACATTTTCATCAGTTTCGGGATACTTTTCTTCTTTTGCGCTATTTTTCCATCCCGGATCGTATGTCGTGAGCTGCGAAAAGGACGACAACCTAATCCATCACATTTCTATTATCGAATCCCATGGCACCTTGGGCAAGACAACTTCCCTTCACATAGAGGCTGGGCCCGCAAATCGAGGGCGTGGGGCTCGTGACCAGGTATCCGTCGTTCCAATGCCCATAACTTTTGATCCGTAAGGAGTTATGCAGTGTACAGCATACCGTTGGAAAGCTCTCAGAGAAATCTACGACGGGGACAGCAAGCCTGCTCGGCTGCTCCTTTTTTTAAATCCCAAAATCGAACATTTTCATCCCTTTTGGGACACTTTTCTTCTTTTGCGCTGTTTTTCCGTCCCGGATCGTACGTCATGAGCCGCGAAAAGGATGACAAACTAATCCATCACATTTCTATTAGCGAATCTCACGGCACCTTGGGAAAGACAACTTCGCTTCACGTAGAGGTTGGGCCCCCAAACCCAGGGCGTGGGGCTTGTAACCAGGTATCCGTCACTCTGGTGCCCATAACTTTTGATCCGTAAGAGTTACGCGGCACACAACATACCGTTGGAAAGCTCTCGGAGAGCTCTACGACTGGTGCAACAAGTTGGCTCGGCTGTGCCTGTTTTCGGAGCCCTATATAGAACGTTTTCATCTGTTTCGGGATATTTTTCTTCTCTTGCGCTATTTTTTGGTCCCGGATCGTACGTCGTGAGCCGTGAAAAGGACGACAACCTAATCCATCACATTTCTATTATCGAAACCCATGGCACTTTGGGCAAGACAACTTCGCTTCACGTAGAGGCTGGGCCTGCAAACCGAGGGCGTGGGCCTTGTGACTAGGTATTCGTCGCTTCGGTGCCCATAACTTTTGATCCGTAAGGAGTTGCGCGGCTCACAGCATACCTTTGGAAAGCTCTCCGAGAGCTCTACGACGGGTGCAGCAAGCTAGCTTTGCTGTACCTATTTTCGGAACCCAAAATCGAATATTTTCATCAGTTTCGGGACACTTTTCTTCTTTTACGCTATTTTTCCATCCCGGATTGTACGTCGTGAGCTGCGAAAGGGACGATAGCCTAATCCATCACATTTCAATTATCGAATCCCACGACACCTTAGGCAAGACAACTTCGCTTCACGTAGAGGTTTGGCCCGCAAACCGAGGGCGTGGGGCTTGGGACTAGGTATTCGTCGCTCCAGTGCCCATAACTTTTGATCCGTAAGGAGTTATGCGCTGCACAACATACCGTTGGAAAGCTCTCCGAGAAATCTACGACAGCGACAACAATCCTGCTCGGCTACTCCTATTTTTGGATCCCAAAATCTAACATTTTTATCAGTTTTGGGACACTTTTCTTATTTTGCTATGTTTTTCCGTCCTGGATCGTACGTCGTGAGCCGCGAAAAGGATGACAAACTAATCCATCACATTTCTATTACCGAATCCCATGGCACCTTGGGCAAGAAAACTTTGCTTCACGTAGAGGTTGGGCCCCCAAACCGAGGGCGTGGGGCTTGTGACCAGTATTCGTCGCTCCGATGCCCATAACGTTTGATCCGTAACGAGTTACGTGGTACACAGCATACCGTT
Source organism: Ehretia macrophylla (assembly GCA_037974665.1). Lineage (NCBI taxonomy): Eukaryota > Viridiplantae > Streptophyta > Magnoliopsida > Boraginales > Ehretiaceae > Ehretia > Ehretia macrophylla. Next base: position 31,364,590 of record CM075779.1, on the reverse strand, counting down.
GGAAAGCTTTCAGAGAGCTCTACGATGTGTGCCGCAAGCTTGCACGGCTGCGACTATTTTTGGATCCCAAAATCGAACATTTTCATCAGTTTCGGGACACTTTTCTTCTTTTGTGCTATTTTTTGTCCCGGATCGTACGTTGTGAGCCGTGAAAAGGACGACAAATTAATCCATCACATTTCTATTACTGAATACCATGGTACCTTGGGCAAGAAACTTCGCTTCACGTAGAGGCTGGGCCCCCAAACCGCGGGCGTGGGGCTTGTGGCTAGGTATCCGTCGCTCCGGTGCCCATAACTTTTGATCCGTAAGGAGTTACGCAGCACACAACATACCGTTGGAAAGCTCTCCGAGAGCTCTACTACGTGTGCAGCAATCCTGCTCGGCTGCGCCTATTTTCGGAGCCCAAAGTTCAACGTTTTCATCAGTTTCGGGATACTTTTCTTCTTTTGCTCTATTTTTCCGTCCCGGATCGTACTTCGTGAGCCGCGAAGAGGACGACAACCTAATCCATGACATTTCTATTATCGTATCCCACGGCACTTTAGGCAAAACAACTTCGCTTCACGTAGAGGCTGGGCCCGTAAACCGAGGGCGTGGGGCTTGGGACCAGGTCTCCGTCACTACGGAGCCCATAACTTTTGATTCGTAAGCAGTTACGCGGCGCACAACATACCGTTGCAAAGCTCTCTGAGAGCTCTACGACGGGTGCAACAAGCCAGCTCAGCTGCGCCTATTTTCAAAACCCAAGATCGAACATTTACATATGTTTCGGGACACTTTTCTTCCATTGTGCTATTTTTTCGTCCTGGATCGTACGTTGTGAGCAGCGAAAAGGACGATAACCTAATCCATCACATTTCTATTATCGAATCCCACAGCACCTTGGGCAAGACAACTTCGCTTCACGTAGAGGCTGGGCTCGCAAACCGAGGGCGTGGGGATAGTGATCAGGTATCCGTTGCTCCGGTGCCCATAACTTTTGATCCGTAAGGAGTTGCGCATCGTATAGCTTACCGTTGAAAAGCACTCCGAGAGTTCCACGACGGGTGCAGCAAGCCAGCTTGGCAGCGCCTATTTTTAAAGTCCAAAATCGAACGTTTTCATCAATTTCAGGACACTTTTCTTCTTTTGCGCTGTTTTTTCGTCCCGGATCGTACGTCATGAGCAGCGAAATGGACGATACCCTAATCCATCATATTTCTATAATCAAATTCTACGGCACCTTGGGCAAGACAACTTCACTTCACGTAAAGGCTGGGCCCGTAAATCGAGGGCATGGGGCTTGTGATAAGTTATCCGTGGCTCCGGTGCCCATAACATTTGATCCGTAAGGAGTTACGTGGCGCACAGCATACCATTGGAAAGCTCTTTGAGAGCTCTACGACAGGTGCAGCAAGCCTGCTCAATTGCACCAATTTTCAGAGATCAAAATAGAACTTTTTCATCAGTTTCGGGACGTTTTCTTCTTTTGTGCTATTTTTCTGTCCTATATCGTATGTCGTCAGCCGCGAAGATGACGACAACCTAATCCATCACTTTTCTATTACCGAATCTCACGGCATCTTGGGAAAGACAACTTCGCTTCACGCAGAGTCTGGGCCTGCAAACCGAGGTCATGGGGCTTGGGAACTAGTCTACGTCGCTCTGGTTCCTATAACTTTTGATCCGTATGGCGTTACGCAGTGCACAGCTTAACCTTGGAAAGCTCTCCGAGAGATCTACAACGAGAACAACAAGCTTGCTAGGCTGCGCCTGTTTTTGGAGCCCTAAATCGAACGTTTTCATCAGTTTCGGGATACTTTTCTTCTTTTACGCTGTTTTTCCATCCCGGATCATACGTCGTGAGCCGCGAAAAGGACGACAATCTAATCCATCACATTTCTATTATCGAATCCCATGGCACGTTGGGCAAGACAACTTCGCTTCACGTAGGGGCTGGGCCCCTAAACTGAGGGCGTGGGGCTTGTGACTAGGTATCCTTCGCTCTGATGCCCATAACTTTTGATCCATAAGAGTTATGCGGTGCACAACATACAGTTGCAAAGCTTTCCGAGAGCTCTACAACGGGTGCAGCAAGCCTGCTCGGCTGCGCCTATTTTCAAAGCCCTAAATAGAACATTTTCATCATTTTCAGGACACTTTTCTTCTTTTGTGCTGTTTTACTGTCCCAGATTTTACGTCGTGAGCAGCGAAAAGGATGACAACCTAATCCATCACATTTCTATTATCGAATCCCACGGCACCTTGGGCAAGGCAACTTCGCTTCACGTAGAGGCTGGTCCCGCAAACCGAGAGTGTGGGGCTTGTGACCCGGTATCTACTTCTTCGGTGCCAAAACTTTTGATCAGTATTGAGTTACGTGGCGCAAAGCATACCGTTGGAAAGCTCTCTGGGAGCTCTACGACGGGTACAGCAAGCCTGCTTGGCTGCGCCTATTTTCGGTGCACAAAATCGAACGTTTTCATCAATTTTGGGACATTTTTCTTCTTTTGCGCTATTTTTTCGTCCCAGATCGTACGTCGTGAGCCGCGAAAAGGACGAAAAACCAGATCCATAACATTTATATTATCGAATCCTACAGCACCTTGGGCAAGACAATTTCACTTCACGTAGCGGCTGGACCCGCAAACCGAGGGTGTGGGGCTTGGGACCAGGTCTCTATCGCTCCGGTGCCCATAACTTTTGATCCGTAAGGAGTTATGCGGCGCACAGCATACCGTTGGAAAGCTCTCCGAGAGATCTACGATGGGGGCAGCAACTCTGCTCGGTTGCGCCTAGTTTTGGATCCCAAAATTGAACATTTTCATCAATTTCGGGACACTTTTCTTCTTTTGCCCTATTTTTTTGTCCCGGATCGTACGTCGTGAGCAGCGAAAAGGACGACAACTAATCCATCACATTTCTATTGCCGAATCCCATGGAACCTTGGGCAAGACAAATTCACTTCACGTAGAGGCTGGGCCCACAAACTGAGGGTGTGGGGCTTGTGACCAGGTATCCGTTACTCCGGTGCCCATAAGTTTTGATTAGTATGGAGTTACGTGGCACACAAGATACCGTTGGAAAGCTCTCCAAGAGCTCTACAATATGTGTGCAGCAAGCCTGCTCTGCTGTGACTGTTTTTGGATCCCAAAATCGAACGTTTTAATCAGTTTTGGGATACTTTTCTTCTTTTGCACTATTTTTTCATCCCGGATCGTACGTCGTGAGCCGCGAAAAGGACGACAAACTAATCTATCACATTTTTATTGCTGAATTCCATGGCACCTTGGGCAAGACAACTTCGCTTCACGTAGAGATTAGGCCCCCAAACCGAGGGCGTGGGGCTTGTGACTAGGTATCCGTCGCTCTGATGCCCATAACTTTTGATCCGTAAGAGTTACGCAGTGAACAACATGCAGTTGGAAAGCTCTCCGAGAGCTCTACGATGTGTGTAGCAAGCCTGCTCGGCTACGCCTAATTTCAGAGCCTTAAATAGACGTTTTCATCAGTTTCGTGACATTTTTCTTCTTTTGCGCTGTTTTTTTGTCCCAAATCGTATGTCGTGAGCCGCGAAAAGGACGACAACCTAATCCATCACATTTCAATTATTAAATCCCATGACTCTTTGGGCAAGACAACTTCGCTTCATGTAGAGGCTGGGACCGCAAACCGAGAGCATGGGGCTTGGAACCAGGTCTCCGTTGTTCCGGTGCCCATAATTTTTGATCCGTAAGGAGTTACGCAGCGCACAGCATACTATTGGAAAGCTCTCCGAGAGATCTACGACAGTTACAGCAAGCTTGCTTGGCTGCACCCATTTTTGGATCCCAAAATCGAACGTTTTCATCAGTTTCGATACACTTTTCTTCTTTTGCGCTGTTTTTCTATCCCAGATCGTACGTCGTGAGCTGCGAAAAGGACGACAACCTAATCCATCACATTTCTATTATCGAATCACACGGCATCTTGGGCAGGACAACTTCACTTCACGTAGAGGTTGGACCCGCAAACCGAGGGCGTGGGGCTTAGAACTAGGTATCGGTCGTTCCGATGCCTATAATTTTTGATCCGTAAGGAGTTACGTGGTGCACAGCATACCGTTGGAAAGCTCTCCGAGAGCTCTACGATGGGTGCAACAAGGCCACTCGGCTGTGCCTATTTTTGGAGCCCAAAATTGAACGTTTTCATCAGTTTCGGGACGCTTTTCTTCTTTTGCGCTATTTTTTCGTCTCGGATCGTATGTCGTGAGCCACGAAAAGGATGACAACCTAATCCATCACATTTCTATTACCGAATCCCACGACACCTTGGGCAAGACAACTTCACTTCACATAGAGGCTGGACCCGCAAACCGAGAGCGTGGGGCTTGGAACCAGGTTTCCGTCGTTTCGGTGCCATAATTTTTGATCCGTAAGTTATTACGCGGCGCACAGCATACCATTGGAAAGCTCTCCGAGAGATCTACGACAGGTGCAGCAAGCTTGCTCGGCTTCGACTATGTTTGGATCCCAAAATTGAATGATTTCAACAATTTCGGGATACATTTCTTCTTTTTCGCTATTTTTCCATCCCGGATCGTACGTCGTGAGCTGCGAAAAGGACGACAAACTAATCCATCACATTTCTATTTTCGAATCCCACGGCACCTTGGGCAAGACAACTTCGTTTCACGTAGAGGCAAGGCCACCAAACCGAGGGCGTGGGGCTTGTGACTAGGTATCTGTCTCTCTGGTGCCCATAACTTTTGATCCGTAAGACTTAAGTGGCGCACAACATACAGTTGGAAAGCTCTCTAGAGCTCTATGACGGGTGCAACAATCCTGCTCGGCTGCGCCTGTATTCGGAGCCCTGAATAGAACATTTTCATCAGTTTCGGGACACTTTTGCTCTTTTGCGCTATTTTTTTGTCCCGGATCATAGGTCGTGAGCAGCGAAAAGGACGACAACCTAATCCATCACATTTTTATTATCGAATCCCACGGCACCTTGGGCAAGACAACTTCACTTCACGTAGAGGCTGGGCCCACAAACCGAGGGCGTAGGGCTTGGGACCAGGTTTAAGTCTTTCCGGTGCCTATAACTTTTGATCCGTAAGGAGTTACGTAGCGCATAACATACCGTTGGAAAGCTCTCCGAGTGCTCTATGACGGGTGTAGTAAGTTTGCTCGGCTGCACCTCTTTTCAGAGCCCAAAATTGAACATTTTCATCAGTTTTGAGACACTTTTCTTCTTTTGCGCTGTTTTTCCATCCCGAATCGTACGTCGTGAGCTGCGAAAAGCACGACAACCTAATCCATCATATTTCTATTATTGAATCCCATGACACCTTGGGCAAGAAAACTTCGCTTCATGTAAAGGCTGGGCCCGTAAACCGATGGCGTGGGGCTTGTGACTAGGTATTTGTCGCTCCGGTGCCCATAACTTTTGATCCGTAAGGAGTTACGCGACGCATAGCATACCGTTGGAAAGCTCTTCAAGAGCTCTACGACAGGTGCAGCAAACCTACTCGGCTGCGCCTGTTTTTGGAGAAAAAAATTGAACATTTTCATCATTTTTCAGGACATTTTTGTTCTTTTGCGCCGTTTTTCCATTCCGGATCGTACGTCGTGAGCTGCGAAAATGACGACAACCTAATCCATCACATTTCTATTATCGAATCCCATGGCACCTTGGTCAAGACAACTTCGCTTAACATAGAGGCTCGGCCCGCAAACCGAGGGCGTGGGGCTTGTGACCAGGTATCCGTCGCTCCGTTGCCCATAACTTTTGATCCGTAAGGACTTATGCGGCGCACAGCATACCGTTGGAAAGCTCTCCGAGAGCTCTACAATAGGTGCAGTAAGCTTGCTCAGTTGTGCCTGTTTTCAGAGCCCAAGATTGAACGTTTTCATTATTTTTGGGACACTTTTCTTCTTTTGTGCTGTTTTTTTGTCTTGGATCGTACGTCGTGAGCCACGAAAAGGACGACAATCTAATTCATCACATTTCTATTATTGAATCCCACGGCACCATGGGCAAGATAACTTCGCTTCACGTAGAGGCTGGGCCCGTAAACCGAGGGCAGGGGCTTGGGACCAGGTTTTCCTCGCTCCGGGGCCCATAACTTTTGATTTGTAAGGCGTTACGTGACGCATAGCATACCGTTGTAAAGCTCTCCGAGAGATCTACGACGGGTGCAGCAAGCCTGCTCGACTGCGCCTATTTTTAGAGCCCAAAATCGAACGTTTTCCTCAGTTTCGGGACACTTTTCTTCTTTTGTGATGTTTTTTCGTCCCGGATCGTACGTCGTGAGCCGCTAAAAGGATGACAACCTAATCCATCACATTTCTATTATTGAATCCCATGGCACTTTGGGCAAGGCAACTTCGCTTCATGTAGAGGTTGGGCCTGCAAACTGAGGGCGTAGGGCTTGGGATCAGGTCTCCGTCGCTCTGGTACCTATAACTTTTGATCCGTAAGGCGTTACGCAGTGCACATCATAACGTTGGAAAGCTCTCCGAGAGCTGTATGACGGGTGCTGCAAGCCTACTAGGTTGTGCCTATTTTTGGAGCCCAAAAATCAAACGTTTTCATTAGCTTTGGGACACTTTTCTTCTTTTGCGCTATTTTTTCATCCCGGATCGTACGTTGTCAGCCGCGAAAAGGACGACAACGTAATCTATCACATTTCTATTACCGAATCCCATGACACCTTGGGCATGACAACTTCACTTCACGTAGAGGCTGGGCCCACAAACCGAGGGCGTGGGGCTTGTGACCAGGTCTATGTCGCTCCGGTACCTATAACTTTTGATCCGTGAGGAGTTACGCAGCACACAGAATACCGTTGCAAAGCTCTCAGAGAGCTCTAAAACGGGGGCAGCAAGCCTGCTTGGTTGTTCCTGTTTTCAGAGTCCAAAATCGAATGTTTCCATCAGTTTCAGGACACTTTTATTCTTTTTCCTGTTTTTCCATCCCGGATAGTACGTTGTGAGCCACAAAAATGATGACAACCTAATCCATCAGATTTCTATTATCGAATCCCACGGCACTTTGGGCAAGACAAATTCGCTTCACATAAAGGCTGGGCCTGTAAAGCGAGGGCGTGGGGCTTGTGACCAGTTATCTGTCGCTTCGGGGTCAATAACTTTTCATCCGAAAAGAGTTACGCTGTGCACAATATACCGTTGGAAAACTCTTCTAGATCTCTACGACAAGTGCAGCAAGCTTGCTCGGCTGGACCCATTTTCGGATAACAAAATTGAACTTTTTCATCAGTTTCGGTACAATTTTCTTCTTTTGCGCTGTTTTTCCTCCCGGATCGTACGTCGTGAGCCGCAAAAAGGACGACAACCTAATCCATTACATTTCTATTATTGAATCCCATGGAAACTTGGTCAAGACAACTTCGCTTCACATAGAGGTTGGGCCCACAAACCGAGGGCGTGGGGCTTGTGACTAAGTATCCATCGCTCCGGTGCCCATAACTTTTGATCCGCAAGGAGTTACGCGGCGCACAACATACCGTTGGAAAGCTCTTCGAGAGCTCTACGACGGGGGTAGCAAGTGTGCTCGGCTGCTCCTATTTTCGAATCCCAAAATCGAACGTTTTCATCAATTTTGGGACACTTTTCTTCTTTTGCGCTATGTTTCTGTCCCGGATCGTACGTCGTCAGCCGCGAAAAGAACGACAATCTAATCCATAACATTTCTATTATCGAATCCCATGACACCTTGGGCAAGACAACTTCGCTTCACGTAGAGGCTGGGCCCACAAACCGAGGGCGTGGGGCTTGGGACAAGGTCTCCGTCGCTCCGGTGCCCATAACTTTTGATCCATAAGGAGTTACGCGATGCACAGCATATCGTTGGAAAGCTCTCCAAGATCTCTAAGACGGTTGCAGTAAGCCTTCTCGGCTACGCCTATTTTTGGATCCCAAAATCGAATGTTTTCATCAGTTTCGGGTCACTTTTGTTCTTTGGCACTGTTTTTTCGTCCCGGATCGTATGCCGTGAGCCGTGAAAGGACGACAACCTAATCCATCACATTACTATTATCGAATCCTATGACACCTTGGGCAAGACAACTTCACTTCACGTAGAGGCTGGGCCCGCAAACCGAGGGTGTGGGGCATGGGACCAGGTCTCCATCGTTCCGGTGCCTATAACTTTTGATCCGTAAGACGTTACGCGGCGCACAGCATACCGTTGGAAAGCTCTCTGAGAGATCTACGATGTGTACAGCAAGCCTGCTCGGCTGCGACTGTTTTTGGATCCCAAAATCGAACATTTTCATCAGTTTTGGGACACTTTTCTTCTTTTGAGATGCTTCTCTGTCCCGGATCGTACGTCGTGAGCCGCGAAAAGGACGACAAACTAATCCATCACATTTTTATTACCAAATCCCACGGTACCTTGGGCAAGACAACTTCGCTTCACGTAGAGGCTGGGCTCCCAAACCGAGGGCGTGGGGCTTGTGACTAGGTATCCGTTGCTCCGGTGCCTATAACTTTTGATCCGTAAGAGTTACGCGGCGCACAACATACAGTTGGAAATCTCTCCGAGAGCTCTACGATGGGTGCAGCAAGCCTACTCAGCTGCACCTGTTTTCGGAGCCCTAAATAGAACGTTTTCATCAGTTTTAGGACACTTTTCTTCTTTTGCGCTATTTTTTCGTCCCGGATCGTACGTCGTCAGCTGTGAAAAGGATGACAAACTAATCCATCACATTTATTTTACCAAATCCAACAGTATCTTGGGCAAGACAACTTCGCTTCACGTAGAGGCTGGGCCCACAAACCGAGGGTGTGGGGCCTGTGACCAGGTATCCGTCACTCCGGTACCCATAACTTTTGATCCGTAAGGAGTTACGCAGTGCACAGCACACCAATGGAAAGCTCTCTGAGAGCTCTACGATGTGTATAACAAGCCAGCTTAGCTGCGACTATTTTGTGATCCCAAAATCGAATGTTTTCGTCAGTTTTGTGACACTTATCTTCTTTTGCGCTATTTTTTCGTCCCAAATCGTACGTCGTGAGCCTCAAAAAGGACGAAAAACTAAGCCATCACATTTTTATTACCGAATCCCACGGCACCTTAGGCAAGACAACTTCGCTTCACGTAGAGGCTAGGCCCCCAAACTTAGGGCGTGGGGCTTGTAACTAGGTATCCATCGCTCCGGTGCCCATAACTTTTGATCCGTAAGAGTTACGTGGTGCACAACATACCGTTGGAAAGCTCTCCGAGAACTCTACGACGGTGCAGCAAGCCTGCTCAGCTGCGCCTGTTTTCGGAGCCCTAAATAGAATGTTTTCATCAGTTTCAGGACACTTTTGCTCTTTTGCGCTATTTTACCGTCCCAGATCGTACGTCATTAGCAGCGAAAATGATGACAACTTAATCCATCACATTTCTATTATCGAATCCCATGGCTCCTTGGGCAAGACAACTTCGCTTCACGTAGAGGCTGGGCCCGCAAACCGATAGTGTGGGGCTTGTGACTCGGTATCTGTCGCTCCGGTGCCCATAACTTTTGATCAGTATGGAGTTACGCAGTGCACAACATATCGTTGGAAAGCTCTTTGGGAGCTCTACAACGGGTGGAGCAAGCCTGCTCAGCTGCGCCTGTTTTTGGATCCCTAAATTGAACGTTTTCATCAATTTTGGGACATTTTTCTTTTTTTGCAATGTTTTTTCGTCCCGGATCGTACGTCGTGAGCCGCGAAAATGATGACAACCTAATCCATCACATTTCTATTATCGAATCCCAGGGCACCGTGGGCAAGACAACTTTGCTTCACGTAGAGGCTGGACCCGCAAACCGACGGTATGGTGCTTGGGACCAGGTCTCCGTCGCTCCGATGCCCATTACTTTTGATCCGTAAGGAGTTACGCGGCCCACAACATACCGTTGGAAAGCTCTCCGAGAGATCTACGACGGGGTCAACAAGCTTGCTCGGCTGCGCCTATTTTTGGATCCTAAAATCGAACGTTTTCATCAGTTTCGGGACACTTTTCTTCTTTTGCACTATTTTTTCATCCCGGATCGTACATCGTGAGACGGGAAAAGGACAACAAACTATCCATCACATTTCTATTACCGAATCCCACGGCACCTAATGCAAGACAACTTTAATTCACGTAGAGGCTGGGCGCGCAAACCGAAGGCGTGGGGCTTGTGACCAAGTATCCGTCACTCCGGTGCCCATAACTTTTTATCCGTAAGGAGTTACACGGCACACAGCATACTGTTGGAAAGCTCTCCAAGCGCTCTACGGTGTGTGTAGCCAGCCTGCTCGGCTGCGACTGGTTTTGGATCCCAAAATTGAACGTTTTCATAAGTTTCAGGATACTTTTCTTCTTTTGCGCTATTTTTCCATCCCGGATCGTAAGTCGTGAGCTGCGAAAAGGACGACAAACTAATCCATCACATTTCTATTGCGAATCCCACAGCACCTTGGGCAAAACAACTTCGCTTCATGTAGAGGCTGGGGCCCCAAACCGAGGGCGTGGGGCTTGTGACTAGGTATCCGTCGCTCCGGTGCCCATAACTTTTGATCCGCAAGAGTTTTGCGGCGCACAACATACCGTTGGAAAGCTCTTCGAGAGCTCTACGACAGGCATAGCAAGCCTACTCGGCTGCGTTAATTTTTGGAGCTGTAAATAGAACATTTTTATCTATTTCAGGATACTTTTCTTCTTTTGCGCTGTTTTTCCGTCCCGGATTGTACGTCGTGAGCTGCGAAAAGGACGACAACCTAAGCCATCACATTTCTATTATCGAATCCCATGGCACTTTTGGCAAGACAACTTCGCTTCACGTAGAGGCCGGACCAGCAAACCGAGAGCGTGGGGCTTGTGACCAAGTATCCGTCACTTCGGTGCCCATAACTTTTGATCCGTATGTTTCGCGGTTCACAACATACCGTTGGAAAGCTCTATGAGAGCTCTACGACGGGTGCAGCAAGCTTGCTCAGCTGTGCCTGTTTTCGGAGCCCAAAATCGAACATTTTCATCAATTTCGGGACATTTTTCTTCCTTCGCACTATTTTTCTGTCTCGGATCGTACATCGTGAGCCACAAAAAGGACGACAACCTAATCCATCACATTTCTATTATCGAATCCCACGGCACCTTGGGCAAGACAACTTCGCTTCACGTAGAGGCTGGGCCCGCAAATCGAGAGTATGGGGCTTGGGACCAGGTATCTGCCGCTCCGGTGCCCATAACTTTTGATCCGTAAGGAGTTATGCGGCGCATAGCATACCGTTGGAAAGCTCTCCGAGAGCTCTACGAAGTGTGCAGCAGGCTTGCACGGCTGTGACTATTTTTGGATCCCAAAATCAAACGTTTTCATCAGTTTTGGGACACTTTTCTTTTGCACTGTTTTTCCGTCCCAGATCGTACGTTGTGAGCCGCGAAAAGGATGACAAACTAATCCATCACATTTCTATTACCGAATCCCATGGCACCTTGGGCAAGACAACTTCGCTTCACGCAGAGGCTGGGTGTGAGGCCTAACCCCGAATAACGTGGCATACCTCGATTTGCGTGCCATAGACCCAAAATTATATGATCGACCTTGGATTATGTGCCCTATCTTGGTTTTCGTGCATGCCTCGTCATATATGCCTTGACCTAGAATAGTGTGCCCTAATCCCCGACTGATGTGCGATACCTAAATATACGTACCCTAACCTCGATGTACGTGCGTTACCTCATTTTGTGTGCCCCAATCTTGAACTGCGTACCTTAACCTAGATAGAGTCATGCCTTGATTTGCATGCATTGCATTGAATTACGTGCCTTGCATTGATTTACGTGCCTTGCATTGGTTTACGTGCATTCACCTAGGATTGCGTGCATTAGTCTTGAAGTTCGTGTCTTACCTCATAGTTCATGTCTACCTCGTAATTCGTGCCCTAGACCTAGGAATCCGTGCCACCACGTTAATCAAGAAAGAATCCTACACAAAGCACTAGATACTAAAATAATCCTACACAATCCACTAATCAATATTATATTCCTAATTCAAATTCTCTACAAACTCCACTAACAATAAAATAACACTAAACTATTCCTACATTTCCCACTATCTATTATTCTATTCATAATTCAAACTCATCAACAAACATTCTTATATTTTATTCTACCTAGATTCCCTAATTTCCAACATTCCTATGACAACACAAGACACTATGCTACCTAGGATAGACAAACAAAAACAATCATATTTTAAACACACAATATTCCTCACAAAGCACAAGAATGCATAAAAAATACACACCACACACAAACCCTAGCCCTCATTTTTGACCAAGGCACCCAAATACAATTAAAATTCAGATTTTTACATCAAAAACATCTCACACATGCTCTCTCAACTCACCAAAACCGAGCACGCACACACACTAAAACTTCACTTTTCCTCACAAACTCTCTCATTCTCTCTCCTTCTCTCTCATTTTCGACCATGGCAGCCCCTTGAGCATTCAACACTCCTAAAAACTCTCTAAGGCTCTCCCAAGCTCGGCCATAGAAAGCACAAGCAAGGAAACTATCTCAAAAATGCACACAAGCTCACAAAACTCATCATTTTCGGCCTAAGGTAAGTCTTGATAGTTTTCTTCCATTTCTTTTTGTTCTAGTCACATGCACACACTAATCATAAGCTAACTAAGTTGGGATTTAAAGGAAATCAAGATATCTCTCTGCCAAAGCAAGGAAGAAGCTCCCTTTGTGCATTTTGAAGAGTGTTTGTGCATCTCTAACCATCAATAGGCTAAGGTGAGGGTTAAACTCTTTTGAAAATCTTTCAAAAACCACATGCATGCCTTTAAATGTCTATTTTTACCTCTGTACTTGTGATATATGTGTGTACATGAGCTTTTGTAAACATGCATGGCAAGATATTTGGCTAGAATGTGAAGATAGGTGAAATCGCGTAAATGGACAGTCTTCTGTTCTGTTGGAGAGAAGTGATTTTGACCATGTAAATGATGTTGAAAATACATGACAATTGGTAGGTGACTATTTTTTCCAATTCTGAGCATTTTTCGTAGAAATAGGACAAAGATAATTTTGACTCTAAGGTCCCCAAATGGAAAAACATTGAAAGGTGTCCAAATCTGGAAAATCTGGGAAAATGAAGCAGGTTTTGGCAGATTCACTATTCTTGTAGAACGAACCAGTTTTGACTTAGTACATGATATCCAAAATTCATGAAATTTAGTGTAATGCTAGATTTTTCAGTTCTGGACATTTTTGTCAGAAATAGACTAAGGCTAAATCGGACCCTAAGGTCCACAAAAACGACAAGCATTGAAATGTGTACAAATATAGACAGTTTTGCGTAGTCGCACGGTTTTGGCTATAACTCTTGAACCTGAACTCCAAATGATGCGAGGTTTGTTTTTAGATTTAGTTAACTCCTTGAGCTTTTATTTGACATCTTGTTCACTGAAATTGGAGATTGTTTGCTTGTCTCAAGGATTGTGAGAATACAGACCATTGCAGTGAGGTTTTCATCTAGTGGTTGGCTTTGAAAATTATTGTAACTTCTCTTGTTCTATTAAATGCTTGGGATTGTGGCACTTGGATGTTGTGTGGACTGTTTTGAATGCTTGAGGGTGTTTCGATTAATCGATGCATGTCTTGAGTTTAATTACGTGACAACTTAGGGCTTAATCGCACGGGTGAGCATGAATTGAAACCCTAATGACTAGGAAAACTCGCTAAGTCTTGATCTTATGAATATCGTGTTTAATTATGTGATTAGTAGGCTGCCCGTAGTTGCCTTCATAGCCCTAAACATGATTTCGATGATTACATGTTGACAAGTAGGCCTTTCTTGCACCCGGTCCCACGTAGATGTCATTGCATGTTGTATAATCTTATTATTTGATTACGTGAACTTCGAAATGAGTTATATGACTTGAGTTACATGTGTTACATAGCTACCCGTTTAATATTCATATAACTCCATGTGGTTTTCAAGTGAAATTACTTGTCATATCGTGCCTCGCGTGTTTACTTGTCAATGTGCAATCTTATGACTACTCGGAGGCAACCTACTTTGTTGACCTCCTAATGTGATATATTAAATGTCATAAATGTGCATTGCATACAAGGTTGCGACCTTTCATTCTGGCATGGTAGCGTTCACGCACACTGGGCGGCATCGGGCTTGCCGGTGCAACCGTGACTACCATTGTCCAATTCTCTCTCTCGCTTGGGGGCTAGACTTCCTCGGAGAGTTAGGTCGTAGGATTTCGGGGTACATCCGGAGTACACCCATTTGGCGTGATAAGGGGATGATTTGAAGACGGCCGCAACAACTGATGCTGGAAATGAACTGAGAGCAAAAGCTCACCGTATCCTTTTCACCATGTGTATAAGTACTCTCGCTTGGTTCCTAGAGGACCTCGGGGAGGAAAGACGAGTAATTGTGTTCCTTTACTTTTATATTACATTATCTACTTACTTGTGATATATGTCATGCTTGCAAAAGAGTTTTCACGAGTTAAACTGGAAAATGAGTTTCAAAACTTATTTCTCGTTCCCCCTCGCTGAGTTCATAAGGACTCACCCTCTTTATCATCTTAGGTGAAGAAGACCAGGAACAGGTATTTGAGGACAACGTGCCTTTTGATGATTCCTTGTAGTGATTGCATGTCCTACGTGCCTTACTTGACTGTGGCTATTTGTGAACGATGTGTTGCTTTGAAGACTATTTCTTATGTTACTTGTTGTCGTTATTGTAAATGACCCCCGTTGTAATTTGGGGTCTAATTTTGACTTATACCGATATTAACTAGATAAACGCCCTATTTGCTCGTTTTGCTACTTTGGTTGGTAACTACTGCAGGCTTATGAAGTACTAGATAAGAGTTAAGTAAAATGAATCTATCTAATCTTAAGCAGGTACTCTTTGGTAAGCTAAGGTCAACAGGTACTTTTGTAACAAATATTTACAAACAAACGAGACATAGTATCATGTTAAGTTATTAATCAAACGAGACTTCGAGATAACTAGTAGGCGTTTCGATGAGTGATAACTAGTAACCTTAGTTGGAAATGAAATTGAGATTGGAAGCTTTGAGGCCTTTAGAAAACTAGGTCAAACTAAAGAGCCCAATTACAGCTATTATCCTGCCGGTTTTCCGGAGAATTTGTGGAGTTTAGGCTAATCGTTAAGTGTTAAACCTTCTAGAATGATTAAGTACATGAAAGGACTTGAATGGTTAGATCACTCCCTAGTCTAACCTCTATAGGTCGGGTTGGGTGTGACACTGGGCCCCCAAACCAAGGGCGTGGGGCTTGTGACTAAGTATCCGTCGCTCCGATGCCCATAACTTTTGATCCGTAAGGAGTTACGCGGCGCACAGCATACCGTTGGAAAGCTCTTCGAGAGCTCTACGACGGGGGCAGCAAGCCTGCTCGGCTGCTCCTATTTTCGGATCCCAAAATCAAACGTTTTCATCAATTTTGGGACATTTTTCTTCTTTTGCGCTATTTTTCCATCCCGGATCGTACGTCGTGAGCAGCGAAAAGGACAACAAACTAATGCATCACATTTCTATTACCGAATCCCATGGCACCTTGGGCAAGACAACTTCGCTTCACGTAGAGGCTAGGCCCCCAAACTGAGGGCGTAGGGCTTGTGACTAGGTATCCGTCGCTCTGGTACCCATAACTTTTGATCCGTAAGGAGTTACGCGGCTCACAGCATACCATTGGAAAGCTCTCCGAGAGCTCTATGACTGGTGTAGCAAGCTTGCTCTGCTGCGCCTATTTTTGCAACCCAAAATCAAATGTTTTCATCAGTTTCGGGTCATTTTTCTTCTTTTGCGCTATTTTTCCATTTCTGATCGTACGTTGTGAGCCGCAAAAAGGATGACCAACTAATCCATCACATTTCTATTACCGAATCCCACGACACCTTAGGCAAGACAACTTCGCTTCACGTAGAGGCTGGGCCCCCAAACCGAGGGCGTGGGGCTTGTGACTAGGTATCCGTCGCTCCGATGCCCATAACTTTTGATCCGTAAGTAGTTACGTGGTACAAATCATACCGTTTGAAAGCTCTCCGAGAGCTCTACGACAGGTGCTACAAGCTTGCTCGGCTGCACCTATTTTTGGAGCCCAAAATCGAACGTTTTCATCAGTTTCAGGACACTTTTCTTTTTTTGCGCTATTTTTCCTTCCCGGATCGTACGTCGTGAGCCCTGAAAAGGACGACAACCAAATCTATCACATTTCCATTATTGAATCCCACGGCACCTTGAGCAAGACAACTTCACTTCACGTAGAGGCTGGGCCCCCAAACCGACGGCGTGGGGCATAGGACTAGGTATCCGTCGCTACGGTGCCTATAACTTTTGATCCGTAAGGAGTTACGTGGCGCACAGCATACCGTTGAAAGCTTTTCCAGAAATCTACGATGGGGGCAGCAAGCCTGCTCGACTACTCCTATTTTCGGATCCCAAAATTGAACATTTTCATTAGTTTTGGGACACTTTTCTTATTTTACGCTGTTTTTATATCCCGGATCGTACGTTATGAGCCTCGAAAAGGACGACGAACTAATCCATCACATTTCTATTACCGAATCCCATGGCACCTTGGGCAAGACAACTTCTCTTCACGTAGAGGCTGGGCCCCCAAATCGAGGGCGTGGGGCTTGTGACTAGGTATTCGTCACTTCGGTGCCCATAACTTTTGACCCGTGAGAGTTACGCGGTGCACGACATATCTACGACGGGTGCAGCAAGCCTGCTCGGCTGCGCCTATTTTCGAAGCCCTAAATCGAACGTTTTAATCAGTTTCGGGATACTTTTCTTCTTTTGCGCTATTTTTTCGTCCCAGATCGTACGTCGTCAGCCGTGAAAAGGATGACAACCTAATCCATCACATTTCTATTATCGAATCCCACGGCACCTTGGGTAAGACAACTTCGCTTCATGTAGAGGCTGGGCTTGCAAACTAAGGCCTTGGGGATGGTGACCAGGTATCCGTCGCTCCGGTGCCCATTACTTTTGATCCGTAAGGAGTTACGCGGCGTACAACATACCGTTGATAAGCTCTCTGAGAGCTCTACAACGGGTGCAACAAGCTTGCTTGGCTGCACCTATTTTCGAAGCCCAAAATCGAACGTTTTCATAAGTTTTAGGATAACTTTTCTTCTTTTGCGCCGTTTTTCCGTCCCGGATCGTATGTCGTGAGCCACGAAAAGGACGACAAACTAATCCTTCACATTTCTATTATCGAATCCCATGGCACCTTGGGCAAGACAACTTCGCTTCACGTAGAGGCTGGGCCCGCAGACCGAGGGTATGGGGCTTGGGATCAGGTATCCGTCGCTCTGGTACCCATAACTTTTGATCCGTAAGGAGTTATGCCGCACACAGCATACCGTTGGAAAGTTCTTCGAGAAATCTACGACGGGGGCAACAAGCCTGCTCGGCTGCTCCTGTTTTTGGATCAAAAAATTGAACATTTTCATCAATTTTGGAATATTTTTCTTCTTTTGCACTGTTTTTCCATCCCGGATCGTACGTCATGAGCCGTGAAAAGGACGACAAACTAATCCATCACATTTATTTTACCGAATCCCACGGCACCTTGGGCAAGACAACTTCACTTCACGTAGAGGCTGGGCCCCCAAACCGAGGGTGTGGGGCTTGTGACCAGGTATCCCTCACTCTGGTGCCCATAACTTTTGATCCGTAACGAGTTATGTAGTGCCCGACATACCGTTGGAAAGCACCCCCAGAGCTCTACGACGTGTGCAGCAAGCTTGTACGGCTGTGACTATTTTTGGATCCCAAACTCATTCGTTTTCATCAGTTTCAGGACACTTTTCTTCTTTTGCGCTGTTTTTCCGTCCTGGATCGTACGTTGTGAGCCCCGAAAAGGATGACAAACTAATCCATCACTTTTCTATTACCGATTCCCACAGCACCTTGGGCAAGACAACATCGCTTCACGTAGAGGCTGGGCCCCCAAACCGAGGGCATGGGGCTTGTGACTAGGTATCCGTCGCTCCGATGCCCATAACTTTTGATTCGTAAGGAGTTACGTAGCGCACAGCATACCGTTAGAAAGCTCTCCGAGAGTTCTACGATTGGTGCAACAATCTTGCTCGTCTACACCTATTTTCGGAGCCCAAAATAAAATATTTTCATCCGTTTCCAGACACTTTTCTTCTTTTGTGCGGTTTTTTCATCCCGGATCGTACATCGTGAGCCACAAAAAGGACGACAACCTAATCCATCACATTTCCATTATTGAATCCCATGGCACCTTGGGCAAGACAACTTCGCTTCACGTAGAGGCTGGGCCCGTAAACCGAGAGCGTGAGGCTTGTGACCAGGTATCCGTCTATCGGGTGCCCATAACTTTTGATCCGTAAGGAGTTACGCGGCGCGCAACATACAATTAGAAAGCTCTCCTAGAGTTCTACGATGGGTGTAGAAAGCCTGCTCAGCTGCGCCTATTTTCGGAGCCCAAAATCAAACGTTTTCATTAGTTTCGGTACACATTTCTTCTTTTGTGCTAAATTTTCATCCCGGATCGTACGTCGTGAGCCATAAAAAGGACGACAACATAATCCATCACCTTTATATTATCAAATCCCATGACACCTTGGGCAAGACAACTCCACTTCACGTAGAGGCTGGGCCCGCAAACCGAGGGTGTGGAGCATGGGACCAGGTATCCGTCGCTCCGGTGCCCATAATTTTTGGTCCGTAAGGAGTTATGCGGCGCACAGCATACCGTTGGAAAGCTCTCCGAGAAATCTATGATGGGGGCCACAAGCCTGCTTAGTTACTCATGTTTTTGGATCCCAAAGTTGAACGTTTTCATCAGTTTTGATAAAGTTTTCTTCTTTTGCACTGTTTTTCCGTCCCGGATCGTACGTCACGAGCCTCGAAAAGGACAACAAACTAATCCATCACATTTCTATTACCGAATCCCATGGCACCTTGGGCAAGACAACTTCGCTTCACGTAGAGGCTGGGCCCCCAAACCGAGGGCGTGGGGCTTGTGACCAAGTATCCGTCGCTCCGGTGCCCATAACTTTTGATCCGTAACGAGCAACGTGGCGTACAACATACCGTTGGAAAGCTCTCCGAGAGTTCTACGACGTGTACAGCAAGCTTGTACGGCTGAAACTATTTTTGGATCATAAAAATCGAACATTTTCAATAGTTTCTGGACACTTTTCCTCATTTGCGCTATTTTTTCGTCCCGTATCGTACGTCGTGAGCGGCGAAAAAGACAACAACCTAATCCATCACATTTCCATTATCGAATCCCACGGTACCTTGGGCAAGACAACTTCGCTTCACGTAGAGGCTGAGCCCGCAAACCGAGGTCGTGGGGCTTGGGACCAGGTCTCCGTTGCTACGGTGCCCATAACTTTTGATCCGTAAGCAGTTACGCGGCATATAGCATACAGTTACAAAGCTCTCCGAGAGCTCTATGATGGGTGCAGCAAGCCTACTTGCCTACGCCTATTTTTGGAGCGCAAAATCGAACGTTTTTATTATTTTCAGGACACTTTTCTTCTTTTGCTCTGTTTTTCCGTCCCGGATCGTACGTCGTGAGCCGCGAAAAGGACGACAAACTAATCAATCACATTTCTTTTACCGAATCCCATGGCACTTTGTGCAAGACAACTTCACTTCATGTAGAGGCTACGCCCGCAGACCGAAGCCGTGGGGCTTGTGACGAGGTATCCGTCACTCCGGTGCCCATAAGTTTTGATCCATAAGGAGTTACGCGGCGCACAACATACCGTTGGAAAGCTCTCCGAGAGCTCTACGATGTGTGTAGCAAGCCTGCTCGGCTGAGACTTTTTTCATTCCCAAAATCGAACATTTTCATCAGTTTTGGGATACTTTTCTTCTTTTGCACTGTTTTTTCGTCCCGGATCGTACGTCGTGAGCAGCAAAAAGGACGACAAACTGATCCTTCACATTTTTATTGCCGAATCCCACAGCACCTTGGGCAAAACAACTTCGCTTCATGTAGAGGCTGAGGCCCCAAACTGAGGGCGTGGGGCTTGTGACTAGGTATCCGTCGCTCCGGTGCTCATAACTTTTGATCCGTAAGAGTTAAGCGACGCACAACATACCGTTGGAAAGCTCTATGAGAGCTCTACGACGAGTGCAGCAAGCCTGCTCGGCTGTGCCTATTTTCGGAGCCCTAAATAGAACATGTTCATCAGTTTCACGATACTTTTCTTCTCTTGCGCAATTTTTCGATCGTACGTCGGGAGCCGCGAAAAGGACAACAACCTAATCCATCACATTTCCATTATCGAATCCCATGGCACTTTGGGCAAGACAACTTTGCTTCACGTAGAGGCTGGGCCCGCAAACTGAGGGCGTGGGGCTTGTGGCTTGGTATCTGTCGCTCCGGTGCCCATAACTTTTAATCCGTAAGGAGTTACGCGGCTCACAACATATCTTTGGAAAACTCTCTGAGAGCTCTACGACGGGTGTAGCAAGCCTGCACTGTTGCACCTGTTTTCGAAACCCAAAATCGAATATTTTCACCAGTTTTGGCACACTTTCTTCTTTTACGCTATTTTTCCATCCCGGATCGTATGTCGTGAGCCGCAAAAAGGACAACAACCTAATCCATCACATTTTTATTATCGAATCTCACAGCACCTTGGGCAAGACAACTTCACTTCACGTAAAGGTTGGGCCCCCGAACCGAGGGCGCGAGGCTTGTGACTAGGTATCCGTCATTCCGGTGCCCAAAACTTTTGATCCGTAAGAGTTACACGGTGCACAACATATCGTTGGAAAGCTCTCTAAGAGCTCTACGACAAGTGCAGCAAGCCTGCTCGGCTGTACCTATTTTCGGAGCCCTAAATAGAATGTTTTCATCAGTTTCGGTATACTTTTATTCTCTTGCGCTGTTTTTTGGTCCCGGATCGTACGTCGTGAGTTGCGAAAAGGACGACAACCTAATCCATCACATTTCTATTATCGAATCCCATGGCACTTCAGGTGAGACAACTTCGCTTCGCGTAAAAGCTGGCCCCGCAAACCGAGGGCGTGGGGCTTGTGACAAGGAATCCGTCGCTCCGGTGCCCATAACTTTTGATCCGTAAGGAGTTACGCGGCTTACAGCATACTGTTGGAAATCTCTCTGAGAGCTCTGCGACTAGTGTAGCAAGTTTGCTCTGCTGCGCCTATTTTCGGAACCCAAAATCGAACGTTTTCATCAGTTTCAAGACACTTTTCTTCTTTTGCGCTATTTTTTCGTCCCTGATCGTACGTCGTGAGCCGCGAAAAGGACGAGAACCTAATCCATCACATTTCTATTATCGAACCCCATGACAACTTGGGCAAGACAACTTCGCTTCACGTAGAGGCTGGGCCTGCAAACCGAGGGCATGGGGCTTGGGACCAGGTATCCGTCGCTTCAGTGCCCATAACTTTTGATCCGTAAGGAGTTATGCGGTGCACAGTATACCGTTGGAAAGCTCTCTGAGAAATCTACGACAGGGCCAGAATGCCTGCTCGGCTGCTCCTAATTTCGGATCCCAAAATTGAACATTTTCATCACTTTTGGGATACTTTTCTTCTTTTGCGCTGTTTTTTCGTCCCGGATAGTACGTCGTGAGCCGCGAAAAGGATGACAAACTAATCCATCACATTTCTATTATCGAATCCCACAGCACCTTGGGCAAGACAACTTCGCTTCACGTAGAGGTTGGGCCCCCATACCGAGGGCGTAGGGCTTGTGGCTAGGCATCCGTCACTCCGGTGCCCATAACTTTTGATCCGTAAGTAGTTACACGCCGCACAGCATACAGATGGAAAGCTCTCCGAGAGCTCTACGAGGGGTGCAGCAAGCCTGCTCGGCTGCGCCTATTTTTAGAGCTCAAAGTTGGACGTTTTCATCATTTTCGGGACACTTTTCTTCTTTTGCGCTATTTTTCCGTCCCGGATAACACGTAATGAGCCGCGAAGAGGACGACAACTTAATCCATGACATTTTTATTATCGAATCCCATGGTACCTTGGACAAGACAACTTCACTTCACGTAGAGGCTGGGCCTGAAAACCAAGGGCGTGGGGCTTGGGACTAGGTCTCCGTCACTACGGTGCCCATAACTTTTGATTCGTAAGCAGTTACGTGGCCCATAGCATACCGTTGCAAAGCTCTCCGAGAGCTCTAAGACGGGTGCAACAAGCCAGCTTGGTTGCGCCTATTTTCAGTGCCCAAGATCGAACATTTACATTAGTTTCGGGACACTTTTCTTCCATTACACTATTTTTTCATCCCGGATCGTACGTCGTGAGCCGCGAAAAGGATGACAACCAAATTCATCACATTTCTATTATCGAATCTCATGGCACCTTGGGCAAGACCCGTGCGAGCACCTTCGTGCAGCAAGCGGCATGCGGGCCACATACGTACACCATCGTGCGGCATGCGCACCCCATGCGCGTACCATCGTAGGGCATGGGCGCCCCATTGGTGCACCTTCGTGCGGCATACGGGCCACATGCGCGCACCATCATGCGGCATGCACACCCCATGCGCGCACCATTGTGTGGCATGGGCGTCCCATGCGCGCACCTTCGTGCGGCATGCGGGCCACATGCGCGAACTATCATGCGGCATGCGTGCCCGATGCGCGTACCATCGAGCGGCATGAGCGCCCCATGCACGCACCTTCGTGCGACATGCTCGTACCATTGTGCAGCATGGACGACCCATACGCGAATCTTCGTGTGGCGTGGGCACCCTATACGCGCACTTTCGTGTGGCATGCTCGCACCATCGGGCGAATCGTGTGGCATGGTAGCCTCATGCTCGCACCTTCGTGCGGCATGGATGCCCATGCGCGCACCTTTTTGCGTCATGTGGGCCGCATGCGTGTACCATCGTGTTGCATGCGTACCTCATGCGCTCACCTTTGTGCAGTATGGGTGCCCCATGCGCGCACCTTCGTGCGGCATGCGCGTACCATCATGCGGCATGGGTGCCCTACCCGCGTACCATCTTGCGGCTTGGGCGCCCCATGCGCGCACCTTCGTGCAGCATGCGGGCCATAAACGCGCACCATCGTTCGGTACAGGCGTCCCATACGCGACTCTTCATGTGGCATGGGCTCCCCATGCGCGCACCTTCGTGTGGCATGTGCATACCATCAGGCGGATCGTGTGGCATGGGCACCCCATGCTCGTACCTTCGTGCGGCATGCGTGCACCATCGTGCGGCATGGGTGCCCCATGCGCGCACTTTTTTGCGGCATGTGGGCCACATGCATGCACCATCGTGCGGTATGGGCGCCCCATGCGCTCATCTTCGTGTGGCATGGGCACCCCATGCGCGCACCTTCGTGTGGCATGCGCACACCATCGGGCGACATGGGCGCCATATGCGTACACCATCGTGCGGCATGGGCGCCCCATGCGCGCACCTTCGTAGGGCATGCTCGCACCATCGTGCAGCATGGATGCCCCATACGAGCACTTCCGTGCGGCATGTGGGCAGCATGCGTACACCATCGTGCTACATGCACATTGTATGCGCGCACATTCGTGCGGTATTGGAGCCCCATGCGCGCACCTTCGTGCGGCATGCATGCACCATCGTGCTACATGGGTGCCACATGCGCGCACCATCGTGCTGCATACGGGCCACATGCTCACACCATCGTGCGGCACGGGCATCCCATGAGTGTACCTTCGCGCGGCACGGGTGCCCCATGCGCGCTCCCCACGTGGCCCAACTGCTTGCCCCATCCTGCCTCTTGCGCGACCCCACTTCTTGCCAAGCCGTGCCCCAACTGTGGGCCCTAAGTACGTGCCCCATGTACATGCCCCATCTGACGCCTAATCGTGCGCCGTCGTGTAACACTTTGGGCTGTTGTGCTGCAACCATTTACCAACGTGCCCAGTCGTGCTGAAGATAAGGGCAACATAACCTCAGTCACCGTTAATGCTATGGGAAGAACGTTATGCACCTCGACAGGCCGATAGTACACAAGGTCGGATTCAAATATTTTGCCATCTCTTACGAAGTAAGCATAGGCTGTCTAACACTTGGGCACTCGAGGCGATGCGCGGGGTCGACTGGCAGTGGGCCCGTTAGCACTTGGGCATAGCACATAGCACTTAGTCATCATTGGGCATAGCACTTGGGTGCACATAGCACTTGGGCATAGAGCTTGGGTGCACATAGCACTTGGGCATCAATGGGCATAGCACATAGCACTTGGGCATCATTGGGCATAGCACATAGCACTTGGGTAAAGTACTTTGGGCATTCGCGCATCGACACTTAAAACTTATGACGTCGACACTTGGGCATCATTGGGCATAGCACTTGGGTTTAGCACTTGGGCATCCTTGGGCATAGCACATAGTACTTGGGCATCCTTGGCCATAACACTTAGCACTTGGGCATAATTAGGCATCATCGTTGCCTCGAAACCCCACGACACTTGCGGCGACACTATATCAGGTAGCGAGCGTGTCAAACTAACTTGGGCTAATGTTATTCGGACTTGGGCGCATAGCACTTGGCAACACTTGGGCATAAGGCGTCGAACCTCTTGGCCCGTCTGGGGGAAATATTATTGGTTGATGGGATGGGATGGGATTGGATTGCGGATGGGGCGGAGATAGGCGAGGAGGGGGGAGAGACGAATCAGAGCGACAAAGGGATGAATCTCCGTGGATCGTGGTAGCAAGGCCACTCTGTCACTTACAATACCACGTCATGTATTTAAGTCGTCTGCAA
>CM075779.1:31324846-31329846 GCA_037974665.1 Ehretia macrophylla | reverse complement strand
CGAGGAGTTCACCCCGACTCGGGACCGACATGGAGGCTGGGGACGAGCCGCCTCTCTCGCGTCGGCCCCGCATCGTTTAAAGGGGTTAGCAGGTCATTCTGCCTTCGCAAGGTTCGACTATGATCCTTCCGCAAGTTCACCTACGGAAACCTTGTTACGACATCTCCTTCCTCTAAATGATAAGGTTCAATGGACTTCTCGCGACGTCGCGGGCAGCGAATCGCCCACGTCGCCACGATCCAAACACTTCACCGAATCATTCAATAGGTAGGAGTGACAGGCGGTGTGTACAAAGGACAAGGACGTAGTCAACGCGAGCTGATGACTCACGCTTACTAGGAATTCCTCGTTCAAGACCAACAATTGCAATGATCTATCCCCATCACGATGAAATTTCAAAGATTACCCGGGCCTGTCGGCCAAGGCTATAGACTCGTTGAATACATCAGTGTAGTGCGCATATGACCCAGAACTTCTAAGGGCATCACAGACCTGTTATTGCCTTAAACTTCCGGGGCCTAAAAGGCCGTAGTCCCTCTAAGAAGCTAGCTGTAGAGGGGTACCTTCGCATAGCTAGTTAGCAGGCTGAAGTCTCGTTCGTTAACGGAATTAACTAGACAAATTGCTCTACCAACTAAGAACGGCCATGCACCACTACCCATAGAATCAAGAAAGAGCTTTTAGTCTGTCAATGCTTACTATGTCTAGACCTGGTAAGTTTCCCCGTGTTGAGTCAAATTAAGCCGTAGGCTCCACTCCTGGTGGTGCCCTTCCATCAATTCCTTTAAGTTTCAGCCTTGTGACCATACTCCCCTCGGAACCCAAAAACTTTGATTTCTCATAAGGTGCCGGCGGAGTCCTAAAAGCAACATCCGCCGATCCCTGGTCGGCATCGTTTATGGTTGAGACTAGGACGGTATCTGATCATCTTCGAGCCCCCAACTTTCGTTCTTGATTAATGAAAACATCCTTGGCAAATGCTTTCACAGTTGTTCGTCTTTCATAAACCCAAGAATTTTACCTCTGACTATGAAATACGAATGCCCCCGATTGTCCCTGTTAATCATTACTCCGATCCCGAAGGCCAACTCAATAGGATCGAAATCCTATAATGTTATCCCATGCTAATGTATACAGAGCGTAGGCTTGCTTTGAGCACTCTAATTTCTTCAAAGTAACAACGCCGGAGGCACGACCCGGCCAATTAAGGCCAGGAGCGCATAGCCGACAGAAGGGATGAGACGACTGGTGCGTACCTGAGGCGGACCGGCCGACCCATCCCAAAGTCCAACTACGAGCTTTTTAACTACAACAACTTAAATATACGCTATTGGAGCTGGAATTACCGCGGCTATTGGCACCAGACTGGCCCTCCATTGGATCCTCGTTGAGGGATTTAGATTGTACTCATTCCAATTACCAGACACTTTGAGCCCGGTATTGTTATTTATTGTCACTACCTCCCCGTGTCAGGATTGGGTAATTTGCGCGCCTGTTACTTTCCTTGGATGTGGTGGCCGTTTCTCAAGCTCCCTCTTTGGAATCGAACCCTAATTGTCCGTCACCCGTCACCACCATGGTAGGGCACTATCCTACCATTGAAAGTTGATAGGGCAAAATTTTGAATGATGCGACGTTGGCACAAGGGCTGTGCGATCCATAAAATTATCATGAATCATCGCAGCAACGGGCGGAGCCCGCGTCGACCTTTTATCTAATAAATGCATCCCTTCCAGAAGTCAGGGTTTGTTGCACGTATTAGCTATAGAATTACTACGGTTATCCGGGTAGTAGATACCATCAAACAAACTATAACTAATTTAATGAACCATTCGCAGTTTCACAGTATGAATTAGCTCATACTTACACATGCATGGTTTATTATTTGAGACAAGCATATGACTACTAGCAGGATCAACCAGGTAGCATTCCTCACCGACGCCGGTGTCGCATGAGGCACGTCGTCCCCTAAGGGTCGACGGCTCGAGACGAAAGCACGACCGTCGTATGCGATTAGCGATAAACGCTGATTTCGGGCAAAGAGAGGCCAAGGACCCTATACTGTCGTGGTGTGCCGCATCCGAGAGATCGAATGACACCCCACGGGCCACGTGTGTTGCACTTGTTAGAGTGAGCAGCGTGGAACACGGGATGTGCTTAGGGGTTCGCCCCACATCGTCCACGGAGGCAGACGCAAGGCAAAAGATGGACGATGTGACATTAGACTGCCTTCTTTGTAGGTACGCAACACAGAAAACTGACCTACCGACCGAGGCAATGTAAGCACTCGGCCCACGAATGAAGATGCAAGCAGGGGCAGACGTCGCTGCTCAATCAGGGATCCAACCAACCCATACAAGCTGACCACCACTCACGCGCTATCACGTTTGCTATTCCCATACCACCAAGCCTGTAACCGCCCCACCGTCTAGGCAAAGGAAGCCCTTCAGGTAGACGGAACCAGCTAGATGGCCCGAAAACGCACCGCTAGGCACGAAGAATTTCTGAGGGACAAGGGACAGGAATGGCACGAGGTACATGACTAGGCCGCAAGTCGCAAGCTTAGGAGCCTACTTCGTGGTGCCCGACCAAGCACCGAGTGCACGCACTTGAGTTACCAATCGAAAGCGGACTTCCTGCCCACGCAGTGCTTGGATCGCCACGACACTAGACCACGATCGTCGCATTACGACTCAGCGAGGACCATGGCGTCGTATGCTAGGCAATTCGTGCATCGCGCAGGCCCGTGGGAACACACCGTGGGACGGCTTCGAGGTAGCACAATGCTTGGATCGCCACAACATTGAAGCTCTAGCTATCATCTCATCGCAACGCTTGCGTTGTCACTTAACGAAAGCCAAGGCCGTGTGGTAAGTGATTCACGCATCGCGCAGTCCCCCACCATCCCCCTATATGCACCCACATGCACGGAACGGGACAAGCAAACTTCATGCCCACACAGTGCTTGGATCGCCACGACACTAGACCACGTCTGTCGTATTATGACTCAGCGAGGACCGTGACAACGTGTGCTAGGCGATTCGCCCATCGCACTGGCCAGTCGAAACCGACCGGGGGAAGGCTACAAGGCCGTATGGTGCTTGGATCGCCATGACATTGAAGCATCAGCAATCGTCTCATCGCAACGCTCGTGTCGTTGCTTTACGAAAGCCAATGCCACGTGTGCTAGGCAATTCGCCCATCACGCATGCCCCCCACCGTTCTCTTGTCTGCACCCGTATGCACAGAACGGGACAAGCAAACTACCTTCCTGCCCACGCGGTGCTTGGATCGCCACGACACTAGACCACATCTGTCGCATTACGACTCAGCGAAGACCATGGCGTAGTGTGCTAGGCAATTCGCGCATCGCACAGGCACGTCAGAACCCACCGAGGGATGGCTTCAAGGCCTCATGGTGCTTGGATCGCCATGACATTAAAGCATAAGATATCGTCTCATCACAACACTCGCGTTGTTGCTTAACGAAAGCCAATGCCACGTGTGCTAGACGATTCATGTATCACGATTGCCCCCACCGTCCCCCAAGAGCCACCCAAGCCCATGCGGTGCTTGGATCGCCACGACACTAGACCATGGCCACACGCATCCACTCGGCAACGGCCATAGCTTCGTGTGCCAGGCGATTCGCGCATTGTGCCGGCCCAACGACACGTCGGGGGATGGGAATGTTCCACAACGTGTACCTAGCCGGCGGCACAGGGATGGCTAGTTTTGTGCTTGGGCAACCACTCGCCCCCTCATTAGTCATCCCAATGATGTTGACGGTGTTGCGGCACCAAGATGGATAATGAGGGGCTAGGGAAGCCACCATGTTCCTCATTAGCCATCCTGGTACCGCGCCGAGGGACGTGCCGGGGGACGCGGGGCGGGGGTAGCACGTCCCTAATGCACGGGTATGCAATACAATACCTCGGCGTGCGATATAGCCCACAATGTGCCACAAAGTGCCCACAACGTCCCCCCGCATGGACCTCGACCAGGGGGCTTGACACCACATACCCCTATAGTATATTTAGATGCAAAAACCCAAGTGACAGCAGTAGCGTACTTTTTTCCATAGATTCATAATAGGTGTTTTATACTATAAAAGGCCCCATTTGGCATGATCTTCATACCCAACTTGCTCCTTATTGATAGCATATGATATCCAAATGCTTCAAATTTATTTTTTTCAAAAAAATATTTTTTAATATTTAATAATTGCGAAAAATAGTGAAAAATCAGAAAAAATAGTAGAAAATTTAGAAAAATGTATATTAATTCATACATTAATTTGTTAAATGATATTAAAAAATATTTTTTCAGAAAATTAATTTTAAATATTTAAAAATCAAGAAAATGAGGAAAAAATCAGAAAAAATACTAGAAAATTTAGGAAAATTTATATTAATTCATAAATTAATTTTTTTACATGATATTTGGCGTTAAAATTTTTTTTGGAAGGATTAGGAACCCGATTAATCTAATTCGCCTAAAAAATTTGACGAACTGTTATTCGTACAAGGGAAAGGTTAAGACCACTTCATAAATTTGGATACCACTTGTAAAAGGACATCAATGTCCACATTTGTGTCATAGTACATTTCGCATGCCCAATACCCACGAATGCTTAACATTGCCCGTCGTGCCCAAGGTCCCCTAGTAGTGCCAAAGCTGTCCCCCAACATCCCCCATCGTCCCCCAAGCGTACCCCTATAATGCCCCAGCCGTGCCCCAAAAGCGCTCCTTGAGAGCCCAGCGAGCGCCACATTCGCGCACCATTGTGCATTATGCGCACCCCATGTGCGCAATCTCGTGCGGCCCTGGGGCCCTATGCGCGCATCTTCGGGCCGCAAGGGGGCCACATGCGCACACTATTGTGTAACATGAGCGGACGATGCGCACACCATCGTGCGGCATGGGTGCCCCATGCGTGCACCTTCGTGCCGCATGCGGGCCATATGCGCTCATCATCGTGCGGCATGCATGCCTTATGA
>CM075779.1:31309846-31319846 GCA_037974665.1 Ehretia macrophylla | reverse complement strand
CGAGGGAGAACGAGAGATAACGTTTTGAAACTCTTTTCCGATTAATTTCATGAAAATCGCTTTTTGAAAACAAGTCACATATTACAAATAATAAAGTACGCAAAGTATAAGAATCAAATTGAACAACAGATACAATTACCAATCATTTCAAGGATACGGTGAGCATTTGCTCTCAAGTTCAATCGGTGAGCATTTGCTCTCGATATCATTTTTGATAACAATTGTTGCGGCTGCCTACAATCATCCACTTATCGCTCCCAATTGGGTGTACTCCAGATGTACCCCAAAATCCTACGACCCAACTCTCCGAGGGTGGAATGCCAAGTGAGAGAGGGAATTGGACCATGGTAGTCACGGGAGCACTGACAAGCCCTATGCCGCCCGGCGTTCGTGAAATGCTACCATGCCACAATGAAAGGTTGCAACTTTATATACAATGTACATTTAAACCATTTAATGATTCACATTAGGAGGAAAACAAAGTAGGTTGCCTCCGAGCAATTTCAAGATCACATATTGCCAAGTAAATGATCGAGGCATGCTTGACATGAAGTTTCACTTTGTAGAACACGTAGAGTCATATGAACATTAAACGGGCAGCCAAGTAACAAATATAAATCCAGTCATATAATTCATTTCGGGGTTCACGTATCAAGTATTAACATTATACAAGCATGCTTACATTTATACGAGACCAGATGCAAGAATAGCTCACTTAGTAACATGCAATCATCGGAAATTACATTTAGAGCTATAAGGACAATTACGGGCAGCCTATTAGTCACATAATTTAACACATTTAACCATAAGTTCATTTCTTAGCAAATAGTCATAAGCGTTAGGACCTCAATTCTGTGCTTAAACATGCGATTAAGCAAACCATTCATCAATTAATGATCCCAAGCCATACATCAATCAAATTAAACAACCTCAACCAGCCACAACAGTCCATACCACATCTACATGCCACAATTCCAAGCATTCAATACCTCAAGCAAGGTCTCAACATGATTCTAAGCATATCACTAAACAAAACTCTTACTGCAATGGTCTGTTTTCTCACATTCGATTAGACAAACAAATAATCTCCAATTTCAGTTAACCAAATTTCAAATTGAAGCTTAATGAGTTATTTAAATCTAGGAACAAACCTCGCATCATTTGGATTTCGGACTTAGGAGTTATGGCCAAAACCGTGAGACTACGCAAAACTGTCCAGTTTTAGATACATTACGCTTTGTGCCAATTTTGAGGGTCTTAGAGTCATAATTGGCTTTCATCTATTTCTGACAAAAATGTCCAGAACTGCAAAATCTAGCAATCTATCAATTTTCAGTAATTTATATCAACATTTACTAGGTTAAAAACACTTCATTCTACAAAGTCAGTAATCTGCCAGAAACCTATTTCATTTTTCCAATTTTTCAAGATTTAGACACCTCACGATGTTTGACCATTTTGGAGGCCATAGAGTCAAAATTGGCCGTGGCCGATTTCTACAACAAATATCCAGAACTAACAAAACTAGTGGCCTACCAATTTTCATGTATTTTTATTCAGGTTTACTAAGCCATATGCACTTCGTACTACAAGATTAGAAAACTGCCAGCAAAAACATTTTTACCTATCTTCAAGTTCTAGCCATTATCATGCCATGCATGAGAAGATAAGCTCATATACACACATAGACAATAATTACAGAGGTAAAGCTAGCCATATGAAAGCATGCATGTGAGTTTTGAAAGCTTTTAAAAGATTTTAATCCTCACCTTAGCCTATTGATGGTTAAAGATACACAAAAGCTCTTCAAAATGCACAAAGGGAGCTTCTTCCTTGCTTGGAATACTATGGCCGAGCTTGAGTGATATGGAGAGCAATGTTTTCAGCCTTGGATGTTCAAGAGAAGGTCATAGCCGAGAGGGAGAGAGAATGAGGGAGTTGAGAGAGTCTTGAGAGGAAAATGAGGTTGAAGATGCTTTGAGGATGTTTTTGAGTGCATGTGTCGGCCTTGGACTCTTCAAAATCTGAAATTGTGTCATCTTTTGAGCATTTTGAATTGTGAGGGATGGGCATGGTGTGTAGTCCGAGAATGGCATGCTTGGTAGGGTGCTTTGATTTCATTTTTTTATGCATTGTGTCATAGGTTTGTCTAGGCTTAATTTAATTGTGCAATGTTTGACCAAGTGCAAGGTATGGTCGGCCAAGGCATGTGAAATTCTGAATTTTTTGTTTGTTTAAGGCTTATTTTATTGTAGGTTAAATTGTGGTATTTGAGGTGCATGGATTTTGCAAAAGGAATAAAGAATGTTTAGTGTTTAGTGTTTTGTTTTTTAGTGCATTGACTTAGGATTAAAATATTAGTTAGTGGAGTTGTAGGATTATTTAATAGTCTAGTGTTTTGTGTAGGATGCTTTATTGATTAGTGTGCGGGCACGTTTTTCTAGGTCTAGGGCACGTACTACGAGGTAAGGCATGAACTACGAGACAAATGCACGTGTTCTAAGTAAATGCATGCAACCCTAAATTAATGCACGAAAATCAATGCAAGGTACGTAAATCAAGACACGACTCTTAAACCTAGGTTAGGGCATGCAATTCAAGGTCAGTATACACAAATCGAGGTATTGCACGTAAATCGAAGTCAGGACACGTAAGTCGAGGATTAGGGCACACAATTCTAAGTCAAGGCATGTATGATGAGGCATGCACGAAAACCAAGACAAGGCACGTAATCCAAGGTTGGTCATATAATTTTGGGTCTAAGGCACACAAATCGAGGCAAGACATGTTATTCGGGGTCGGGCCTCACATCCTCCCCTCCTTAAAAGAATTTCATCCCAAAATTCATTCTTACTTGTTGAGGTCATCTAGACGGATTCCGACCATTGTTATTTTCCAACTCCGGGTCGTCCTTTGCTCTGTGATCTCTCGTACCACAACAAATTCACTTCGTAGCTTTCTCCAATCATTTAATTTGGTGTGACCCCTACATTTACAGTTCGTTCCTTTGAATGACTCTATTCTCTCCATTTGATCTTATGGTCAAATTCATTAATTAAGGTTAGAATCTCCAAACATGGTAATCAAAGCTGCATTGGTATTCTAACAATATATCTATAACTCCAAAATCATGACTCATGT
Organism: Ehretia macrophylla; assembly: GCA_037974665.1. Taxonomy (NCBI): domain Eukaryota; kingdom Viridiplantae; phylum Streptophyta; class Magnoliopsida; order Boraginales; family Ehretiaceae; genus Ehretia; species Ehretia macrophylla. The sequence continues at coordinate 31,316,705 of CM075779.1, read as the reverse complement.
TGTATCAATCTTGCATTCATACCTCAAAAGGAATATCACAATAATACCGTGATCTTATGGTGACATACACTAATTTCAAGATGATAGGTCTATATCCGATTTACATATCCTATCAACTAGCTTCAAAATTGTTAACACGTAGGACATATACAAGTTATGGATCATTTCCATAATACGACCCTATCTTCAAGAAGAACTCACCAAACAAACTAATCCATCTCAAGTCGTCGTCTATCGATAGTATCATAGTCCTTATCTCGTAGGTACCTTAGGTTAGAAAATCTTCTAATGACTAGTCTCCCGGTTACAGGCTCCTATTCGCTAACATTCTTTCCCAGCTTCGTTAACCTTCACGATCGTAATCAAGGAGGAAGACTGTTGAGATTCATTAAACTCGAATTCTAAGGTTTATTAAGTACCACCAACAAATTGCTATCGAAATTGCATGGGTAAACTAATCATGTGGCACTAGTTCAACTCTTCAAGTAAGTTTCATCAGCTTGTGGTCCACAATTTATTTCCTTATTCAAATCTCTATCTTTAAGTCACGAGGCTTCAGAATTTCTTTTAATCTTAAACAAGACTCCTAAGGAGTATGGTTTTAACCCCAAATAAATTTCACTCACCTCAATCCAAGGTTACGTCATATTAAGAAGACAATGGTCCTACTCACTTAGCGACCTAGTCATTCCTTCGACCACTTAATGCCCGCCAATATATCTTCAACATTAGTGTTACTAAGCTAGGTTCATAGCCATGTAAGTGATATCAATGCTCCACTAGGTTATCGGCCGTACAACAACAATTTTAGGACTATAATTGGGTACCAAAATGATCTAGCTCATAAGATTCTTACCATACTAATCCAAGTAGCTTGTTACCCGAAATAACTTCAAGACTGTATCAACATAAGAATTATGACCACGAGGCATCCTTCAATATAATCTAATAGAACTTCAAAAGTAATCAACCACTCATTTAACTATCATTACAAGATTTACCCTCTATTCAATCAAACACGATTCGAAGTCTACCAGCTACACGTTTCTAGAAGGAAACGGTGCACATAAATACAGTTGTCTAACATCAGTCTCTTGGGTCAACACAACTCTAATTCATCTCCATCTTAACTATATGAAATCTTACTCTCCTCATTAACATGTTCAACTAGGTAAGAGCATCAAGGCTCATTGACCTTGGGTCCTAGGGTTTACCGTGAATTATCAAGCATAATCACAACTAAATCCGAGGGGCACCAAGCTAATACCATGATTCTTAATATCACCAATATCCAAGTTAGGACCTTTAGCAACGTTAGTCATCTAATGCATAATTCAATACCTTACACTTCTATTCGACCTAACATTTTAGGTGTAGTCTTCCGAACACGAGTTTTAGCTATCTAAATTCCTCGATTCCAGCATCCCTATATCTTGTTATACTAAAGAATCATCAACCTTGTTAAATTCGATCTCCAGAGTTGCCTACATGTCTTGAGGTTACCCATTGTTAGGTCACTCAAATACACTATCCATGTCTTAATAATCTAACCCCTAAAAGTAACTATCGTCAACTTCCACAAATTGATCCCTTCATTTCTAGGTCACGATCTTACCATTTAGTGAACTTGAAACTCGCTTGTATACACCATATCGAATTCATTAATGCTTCATTCCAACCAAGTAAAGATTCAATCGTACGAGTATATTGCTAACTTCTTAGATAGTCTATCAAGCCAATTTTAAGATGTGAGAAATGAATTCAAAGCAACCTCTAAGTCAACTTCTACTATAAGCACATGAGAATATATACTACTCTACATATCTAATAGTATACTCTTATATCCTAAGGGAAGTTGTATGTCATTAACCTTTATACTTGAACCACAATTAGAAGAACGGTTTAACGGAATCATGAACTTCATAGTTGTAAAATTGACCACTTAATCACAGGTACGGGTATTCCAAGATAAGCAGATAACTTTACCTCAACAATTATACCTGTGCTACGCATTTTATATATGCATATCCAATAATACATACGATACATCGAGTACCTATGAAGATGCGAGAAATCTCTAACCGAGCCTTTTCGTTCTTCTTGCATAAATTCAATTTCCTGAAAGTCCTAATCCTAACTATCCATGTGTATAAATAGTCAGTCATGGTTATGTAACATGCACATGTATCAAAGAAGGAGTATAAAAGTATGCATGCATTATTGAGGGCACTAACGTGTCGGTGTGCATGACATAGAGTACATATGGTCCACAAAGGCACACGATATTCAATGCACAAAGCAATTAAAGCACATTAACACACATTAACACATATAAACAAGACATCAAAATTACCTTAGGGCTTCTACCCATAGTCCGAGAGTTGAACCCGACAAATGCCTAGTTAGTAAACTAAGCTCTGATACCATTAATATAGGGTGTCATGCCCCAACCTGATCTATAGAGGTTAGACTAGGGTGTGATCTAATCATTTACACTATTTCACATACTTAATCATTTGTTAAGATTTAACACTTAACGTTAGCCTAAAACTCTGAAAGATTTCCCGCAAAATCGGCAGCATAACGGCTATAGTTAGGACCTTTTGGTTTGACCTAAATTTCTAAATGCCTCAATATACCAATCATTAATTCAATTCCACTAACAACTTCTATTTGGTCATCAACCGATCTACCTACTAATTTATCTTGAAAGTCTTGTTTGATTAATAAGCTTAGCATGATGGCTATATCTCATTTACTTGTTGATTCCTATGGCGCAAGTACCTGTTGATCTTTAGCTTACTATTGAATACCTAGGTGAAATTAGATAAAATTACATCATTTGATTTCTTCACCTAGTGATTGAGTTGCCTATGGCAATTACTAAATCAAAACAGTAATAGCAACCTACAAGATAGCGTGTCGTCTAGTCATAGTCAGTACAAGCCAAAATTAGACCTCAAATTACAACGGGGGTCATTTACAATCAACAACAAAAGGAATAAGAAATAGTCTTCAAAACAAACATAACATTCGCAAAATAGCCACAGTCAAGCAAGGCACGAAAGACAAGCAATCACTCCAAAGAGTCATCAACATGTACGTTCTCCTCGGGTACCTGTTCCTGATCTTCTTCACCTATGATGATAAAAGAGGGTGAGTCCTTATGAACTCAGCGAGGGGGAACGAGAGATAATGTTTTGAAACTCTTTTCCGGTTAATTTCATGAAAATCCCTTCTTGAAAACATGTCACGTATTACAAATAATAAAGTACGCAAAGTATAAGAATCAAATTGAACAATAGATACAATTACCAATTATTTCAAGGATACGGTGAGCATTTGCTCTCAAGTTCCATCGGTGAGTATTTGCTCTCGATATCATTTTTCATAACAATTGTTGCGGTTGGCTTCAATCATCCACTTATTGTTCCCAATTGGGTGTACTCTGGATGTACCCCAAAATCCTACGACCCAACTCTCCGAGGGTGGAATGCCAAGCGAGAGAGAAAATTGGACCATGGTAGTCACGGGAGCACCGGCAAGCCCTATGCCGCCCGGCGTTCGTGAAATGCTACCATGCCACAATGAAAGGTTGCAACTTTGTATACAATATACATTTAAACCATTTAACGATTCACATTAGGAGGACAACAAAGTAGGTTGCCTCCGAGCAATTTCAAGATCACATATTGCCAAGTAAACGATCGAGGCATGATTGACATGAAGTTTCACTTTGTAGAACACGTAGAGTCATATGAACATTAAATGGGCAGCCAAGTAACACATATAAATCAAGTCATATAACTCATTTCGGGGTTCACGTATCAAGTATTAACATTATACAAGCATGCAACGACATTTATACGAGACCAGATGCAAGAATAGCTCACTTAGCAACATGCAATCATCGGAAATCACATTTAGAGCTATAAGGACAATTATGGGCAACCTATTAGTCACATAATTTAACACATTTAACCATAAGTTCATTTCTTAGCAAATAGTCATAAGCGTTAGGACCTCAATTCCGTGCTTAAACATGCGATTAAGCAAACCATTCATCAATTAATGATCCCAAGCCATACATCAATCAAATTAAACAATCTCAACCAACCACAACAGTCTATACCACATTTGCGTTCCACAATTCCAAGCATTCAATACCTCAAGCAAGGTCTCAACATGATTCTAAGCATATCACTAAACAAAAACCTCACTGCAATGGTCTGTTTTCTCACATTCGATTAGACAAGTAATTAATCTCCAATTTCCATTAACGAAATTTCAAATTGAAGCTTTATGAGTGATTTAAATCTAGGAACAAACCTCGCATCATTTGGAGTTCGTACTTAGGAGTTATGGCCAAAACCGTGAGACTATGCAAAACTATCCAGTTTTAGACACATTACTATTTTTGCAAATTTTGAGGGTCTTAGAGTCATAATTGGCTTTGGTCTATTTCTGACACAAATGTCTTGAACTGTAAAATATAGCAACCTACCAATTTGGATGCATTTATATCAACATTTACTAGGTGAAAAACACTTCGTTCTACATAGTTAGTAATCTGCCAGAAACCTATTTCATTTTTCTAATTTTTCCAGATTTAGACACCTCACGATGTTTGACCATTTTGGAGGCCTTAGAATCAAAATTGGCCGTGGCTATTTCTACAAAAAAATGTTCAGAACCGACAAAACTAGTGCCTACCAATTTTCATGCATTTTGATCAAGGTTTACTAAGCCAAATGAACTTCGTACTACAAGATCAGAAAACTGTCAGCAAAAATGTTTTTACCTATCTTCAAGTTCTAGCCATTATCATGCCATACATGAGAAGATCAGCTCATATACACACATATACAATAATTACAGAGGTAAAACTAGCCATATGAAAGCATGCATGTGAGTTTTGAAAGCTTTTAAAAGAGTTTAACCCTTACCTTAGCCTATTGATGGTTAAAGATGCACAAATGCTCTTCAAAATGCACAAAGGGAGCTTCTTCGTTGCTTGGGCTGCTATGGCCGAGCTTGAGTGATATGGAGAGCAATGTTTTCAGCCTTGGATGTTCAAGAGAAGGTCATAGCCGAGAGGCAGAGAGAATGAGGGAGTTGAGAGAGTCCTGAGAGGAAAATGAGGTTGAAGATGCTTTGAGGATGTTTTTGAGTGCATGTGTCGGCCTTGGACTCTTCAAAATCTGACATTGTGTCATCTTTTGAGCATTTTGAATTGTGAGGGATAGGCATGGTGTGTAGGCCGAGAATGGCATGGTTGGTAGGGTGCTTTGATTTCATTTTTTTATGCATTGTGTCATAGGTTTGTCTAGGCTTCATTTAATTGTGCAATGTTTGACCAGGTGCAAGGTATGGTCGTCCAAGGCATGTGAAATTCTGAATTTTTTGTTTGTTTAAGGCTTATTTTATTGTAGGTTAAATTGTGGTATTTGAGGTGCATGGATTTTGCAAAAGGAATAAAGAATGTTTAGTGTTTAGTGTTTTGTCTTTTAGAGCATTGACTTAGGATTAAAATATTAGTTAGTGGAGTTGTAGGATTATTTTATAGTCTAGTGCTTTGTGTAGGATGCTTTATTGATTAGTTTGCGGGCACGCTTTTCTAGGTATAGAGCACGTACTACGAGGCAAGGTACGAACTACGAGATAAATGCACGTATTCCAAATAAATACAAATAACCCTAAATGAATGCACGTAAATCAATGCAAGGCACGTAAATCAAGACACGACTCTTAAACCTAGGTTAGGGCACGCAATTCAAGGTCAGTGCACACAAATTGAGGTATCGCACGTAAATCGAAGTTAGGGCACGTAAGTCGAGGATTAGGGCATACAATTCTAGGTCCAGACACGTATGACGAGGCATGCACGAAAATCAAGACAAGGCACGTAATCCAAGGTCGGTCATATAATTTTGGGTCTACAGCACGCAAATCGAGGCAAGACATGTTATTCGGGGTCGGGCCTCACAGGATCCCACCAATCAGATTCCTTGCGCCTTGCGGGTTTACGCACCCGTTGACTCGCACAAATGTCAGACTCCTTGGTTCGTGTTTCAAGACGGGTCGAATGGGGAGCCCGCAGGCCAGCACCGGGAGAGTGCAAATGCCAAAGCACGCCGAAGGCAAGCACTGCCCCGCCATGATCGAGGCGACCGCGTTCTGCGGGCATACCTACTGCTAGGGCTTTGGCCGTCGCCCCAAACCGCACTGGTTCGCGCCTCGAGCCGATCGACTGACCGGCACTCGCAGTTTCACATACGACTGGGGCGCATCGTGGCCCCTATCCGCTTCCGTCTCGACAATTTCAAGAACTCTTTGACTCTCTTTTCAAAGTCCTTTTCATCTTTCCCTCGCGGTACTTGTTCGCTATCGGTCTCTTGCTTGTATTTAGCCTTGGACGGAATTTACCGCCTGCTTAGGGCTGCATTTCCAAACAACCCGACTCGCCGACAATGCCTCGTGGTACAATAGGGTCCAGCCACGACAGGGCTCTTACCCTCTTTGGCGCCCATTTCTAGGGGACTTGGGCCCGGTCCGCCACTGAGGACGCTTCTCCAGACTACAATTCAGATGGCGGAGTCGCCCGATTCTCAAGCTGGGCTGTTCCCGGTTCGCTCGCCGTTACTAATGGAATCTTTATAAATTTCTTTTCCTCCACTTATTGATATGCTTAAACTCAGCGGGTAATCCTGCCTGACCTGGGGTCGCGGTCGTAGAGCACGGTGCTGGAGGGTCAATCTTCAGTCCCGCATGCACGAAGGGACAACGCACGACAACTCGTGAGTTGAATGGACCAACCACCACTTGTCGTGACGTCCGTCGCGCGGGACTAGCATTTCGT
>CM075779.1:31302346-31304846 GCA_037974665.1 Ehretia macrophylla | reverse complement strand
TCCACATTTTTGTCATAATACATTTCGCATGCCCAATACCCACGAATGCTTAACATTGCCCGTCGTGCCCAACGTCCCCTAGTAGTGCCAAAGTCGTACCCCAACATCCCCCATCGTCCCTCAAGCGTACCCACATAGTGCCCTAGCTGTGCCCCAATAGTGCCCTAGACGTGCCCCAACAGTGCCCCAACAACGCCCCTTGAGAGCCCAGAGCGCCACTTGCGCGCACCATCGTGCAGTATGCGCACCCCATGTGTACAACCTCGTGCGACACTAGCGCCCCATGCGTGCACCTTCATGCCTCATGCGGGCCACATGAGCGTACCATTGTGCAGCATGCACACACGATGCACACACCATCGTGCAGCATGGTCGCCCCATGTGCACATTTTTGTGCCGTATGCGGGCCATATAAGGGCACCATCGTGCGGCATAGACGTCCCAAGCTCGTATCTTCGCGCGGTATGCGAGCCCGATACGCGCACCATCGTGCAGCATGGGCGCCCCATGTGCGCACCTTCTTGCGACATACGCGCCCGATACGTGCACCATTGTGCGGCATGGGTGCCCTATGCCCGCCCCTTCGCGCTGCATGTGGGCCATATTCGTGCACCATCGTGCGGCATGCATGCCCCATGCGCATACCATTGTGAGGCATGGACGCTCCATGCGAGCACCATCGTGTGGCATGGGCGCCCTATCTGCGTACCTTCGTTCGGTATGCGGGCAACATGCGCGGACCATCGTGCGGCATGCGAGCCCGATGCACGTGCCATCATGTGGCACGGGCGCCTCATGTGCGCGCCTTCGTGCGGCATGCAAGCCATATCCGTGAGCCATTGTGTGGCATGCGCGCCTCATGCGCGCACTTTCGTGCAGTATGGGCACCCTATGCGCGCACCATCGTGCGGCATGGGCGCCCCATGCGCGCACCTTCGTGCAGCATGCGGGCCACATTTGCAGACCATCGTGCGGCACGGGCGCCCTATGTGCAGACCATCGTGCGGCATGGGCGTCCAATGCGCCTACTTTCATGCGGCTTGCGCACACCACCGTGCGGCATCGTCACCCAAGTGCTTGCCCCATCATGCTCGATGCGTGACCCCACTGCGTGACAACCTTGCCAAGTCGTGCCCCAACTGCGTGCCAAGCCGTAGCTTATCCGAGGCCAAGTGCATGCCCCAAGTACGTGCCCCATCTGAGGCCCAATCGTGAGCCGTCATGCAACACAGTGGGCAGCCGTGCCCCAACTGTTCACCAACGTGCCCAGCCGTGCCGAAGTTAGGGGCAATATAACCTCAGTCACCGTTAATGTTGAGGGAAGAACGTTAGGCACCTATGCGGGCCGGCAGCACACAAGGTCGGATTCAAATTTTTTGCCATCTCTTACGAAGTAAGCATAGGCTGTCTAACACTTGGGCACTCGAGGCGATTCGCAGGGTCAGCCGACCGTGGGCCCTTAGCGCTTGGGCATAGCACATACCACTTGGGCATCCTTGGGCATAGTACTTGGGTACACATAGCACTTGGGCATAGAGCTTGGGTGCACATAGCACTTGGACATCAATGGGCGTAACACATAGCACTTGGCCATCATTGGGGATATCACAAAGCACTTAGGTATAGAACTTTAGGCATTCGCGCGTCGACACTTAAAACTTATGACGTCGACACTTGGGCATCATTGGGCATTGTACTTGGGTATAGCACTTAGCACTTGGGCATCCTTAGGCATAACACATAGCACTTGGGCATAATTGGGCATAATTAGGCATCATTGTTGCCTCGAATCCCCACGATACTTGAGGCAACATTATAGCAGGCAGCGAGTATGGCAAACTAACTTGGGTTAATGTTATTCGGACTTGGGCGCAGAGCACTTGGCAACACTTGGGCATTCGCGCGTCGACACTTAGCTACGACTTATGACTTAATTAGGCACTTGGAGACACACTTGGGGAGCAGCATAGGGCGTTGAACCTCTTGGCCAGTTCGGGGGAAATAGTATCGGTTGATGGGATGGGATTGGATTGGATTATTGATAGGGCGGAGATAGGCGAGGAGGGGGGAATGACGAATCCAAGCGACAAAGGGCTGAATCTCAATGGATCGTGGCAACAAGGCCACTTTGCTACTTACAATACCCCGTCACGTATTTAAGTCATCTGCAAAGGATTCTGCCCACCGCTCGATGGGAATTGTACTTCAAGGCAGCTGGAGCGATGCTTCCGTCACGACGACTTGGCGAACGACACGTGCCCTTGTGGAACGGAGGCCCCTACTATGGGTTGGTGAACGGGCGACGGGCGAGCACGTCGCTTCTAGCTCGGATTCTAACTTAGAGGCGTTCAGTTATAATCCAGCGCACGGTAGCTTCGCACCACTGGCTTTTCAACCAAGCGTGATGACCAATTGCGCGAATCAACGGTTCCTCTCGTATTAGGTTGAATTACTATTGCGACACTGTCATCAGTAGGGTAAAACTAACCTATCTCGCGAT
>CM075779.1:31292346-31294846 GCA_037974665.1 Ehretia macrophylla | reverse complement strand
ATCGCACATGCCCGTCGGAACCAATCGGGGGACGGCTTCAATGACACATGGTGCTTGAATCGCCATGACATTGAAGCATCAGTAATCGTCTCATCGCAATGCTCACGTCGTTGCTTAACGAAAGCCAATGCCAAGTGTGCTAGGCAATTCGCGCATCACGCATGCCCCCCACTGTCCCCCTGTATGCACCCGTATGCATGGAACAGGACAAACAAACTACCTTCCTGCCCACGCGGTGCTAGGATCGCCACGACACTAGACCATGTCCGTCGCGTTACAACTAAGCGAGGACCACGACGTCGTGTGCTAAGCGTTTCGCGCATCGCACAGGTATGTCAGAACCCACCAGAGGATGGCTTCAAGGCCGCATGGTACTTGGATCACCACGACATTGATGCATCAGCAATCGTCTTATCGCAATGCTCACGTCGTTGCTTAACGAAAGCCAATGCAACATGTGCTATGCGATCCGCGCATCACACTTGTCCCCACCGTCCCCCAAGTGCCACCCAAGCCCACGCGGTGCTTGGATCGCCACGACAATTGACCATGGCCGCGTGCATCTACTCGGCAATAGCCACAGCTTCGTGTGCTAGGCAATTTGCGCATCGCGCAAGCCCAACGACACGTTAGGGTATGGGAATGTTCCCTAATGTGTACCTAGCCGGCGGCACGAGGATGTCTAGTTTTGTGGTTGGGCAACCACTCGCCCCCTCATTAGCCATCCCAATGACGTCGATGGTGTTGCGGCACCAAGATGGATAATGAGGGGCTAGGGAAGCCACCACGTTCCTCATTAGCCATTCTGGTACCTCGCCGTGGGACATGCCGGGGGATGCGGGGCGGGGGTGGCACGACCCGAACACACCGGTATCCAATGCAATACCTCGGCGTGATTCACTCGGTAGGCATTCCCACCTACGATATAGCCCACGATGTGCCACGAAGTGCCCACAACGTCCCCCCACATGGACCTCGACCAGGGGGCTTGACACCACATACCCCCTATAGTACATTTAGATGCAAAAACTCAAGTGACAGCAGTAGCATACATTTTGCCAGAGATTCATAATGGGTGTTTTACACTATAAAAGGCCCCATATGGCATGATCTTCGTACCCAACTTGTTCTTTATTCATAGCATATGATATCCAAATGCTTCAAGATTATTTTTTTTGAAAAAATATTTTTTAATATTTAATAATAGCGAAAAATAGGGAAATATTAGAAAAAATAGTAGAAAATTCAGAAAAATTTATGTTAATCCATACATTAATTTGTTAAAAGATATTCAAAAATATTTTTTTAAAAAAATTAATTTTTAATATTTAAAAATTACAAAAAATGGGAAAATCACAAAAAATACAAGAAAATTTAGGAAATTTTATATTAATTCATAAATTAATTTGTTTACATGATATTTGGCGTTAAATTTTTTTTTAGAAGGATTGAGAACCCGATTAATCTAATTCACCTCACAAATGTGACGAACTGTTATTCGGACAAGGGAAAGGTTAAGACCACTTCATAGATTTGGAAATCACTTGTAAAAGGACATCAATGTCCACATTTGTGTCGTAATACATTCTGCATGCCCAATACCCATGAATGCTTAATATTGCTCGTCATGCCCAACGTCCCCTAAAAGTGCCAAAGTTGTCCCCCAACATCTCCTATCGTCCCCCAAGCGTACCCCTATAGTGCCCCAGTTGTGCCCCAATAGTGCCCCAGTTGTGCCTCAATAGTGCCCCAGTCATGCCCCAACAGCGCCCCTTGAGAGCCCATCGTGCAATATGCGCGCCCCATGTGCACAACTTCGTGCGGCACTAGCGCCCCATGCGCGTACCTTCGTCCAGCATGCGGGCCATATACTTGCACCATTGTGTAGCATGCGTACACGATGCGCATACCATCGTGCTGCATGGGCACCCCACACGAGCACCTTCGTGCCGCATGCGGGCCACATGCGCACACCATCGTGCTACATACGGGCCTGATGCATGCACCATCGTGCAGCATGGGCACCCCATGCGTGTACCTTCGTGAGGCATGGGCGCCCCATGCGCGCCCCTTCATGAGGCATGTGGGCCACATGCGTGTACCATCGTGCGGCATCGGCGCACGATGCGCACACCTTCGTGCAGTATGGCTGCCCCATGCGCTTACCTTCGTGCGGCATGTTGGCCATATGAGCGGACCATCGTGCGGCCTGCACGCCCCATCGTGCCGCATGGGCACCCCATGTGCGCACCTTCGTGCCGCATGCGGGCCACATGCGCGCACCATCCTGCAGCATGGGCGCCCCATGCGTGTACCTTCGTGCGACATGGGCGCCCCATACGCGCCCCTTCATGAGGCATGCGGGCCACATGCGTGCACCATCGTGCGGCATCGGCGTACGATGCGTACACCTTCGTGTAGTATGGCCGCCCCATGCGCTTACCTTCGTGCGGTATGTGGGCCATATGAGCGGACCATCGTGCGGCCTGCGCGGCCCATC
>CM075779.1:31277346-31287346 GCA_037974665.1 Ehretia macrophylla | reverse complement strand
AAACGACCATAGTAGTGTCTGTCTAGTTATTATCAGTACAAACCAAAATTAGACCTCAAATTACAACGGGGGTCTTTTACATTACAAACATTAAGCAACATAAAAAGAAATAGTCTTCAAGTAGCATAGTGTTCACAAATGGCCATAATCAAGCAAAGCACATAGGATAGGCAATCATTCCAAGGAATCATCGTTAGGCACGTCGTCCTCGGGTACCTGTTCTTGATCTTCTTCACCTGAGATGATAAAATAGGGTGAGTCCTTATGAAATCAGCGAAGGAGAACGAGAAATACGTTTTCAAACTCTTTTTCCGGTTCAACTTATGAAAACCCTTTTTGCAAGCATGAATACATCACAAATAAGTACATAACAATAATATAAAAGTAAAGGAACACAATTACCGGTCTTTCCTCCCCGAGGTTCTCTAGGAACCAAGCGAGAGTACTTATACACATAGTGAAAAGGATACGGTGAGCTTTTGCTCTCAGTTCATTTCCAGTATCAGTTGTTGCGGCCGACTTCAAATCATCCTCTTATCACGCCAAATGGGTGTACTCCGGATGTACCACGAAATCCTACGACCCAACTATCCGAGGAAGTCTAGCCCCCAAGCGAGAGAGGGAATTGGACAATGGTAGTCATGGTTGCACCGGCAAGCCCGATGCCGCCCGGTGTGCGTGAACGCTACCAGGCCAGAATGAAAGGTTGCAACCTTATATGCAATGCACATTTATGACATTTAATATATCACATTAGGAGGACAACAAAGTAGGTTGCCTCCGGACAGTCATAAGATTACACATTGACAAGTAAACAAGCGAGGCACAATAAGACAAGTAAATTCACTTGAAAGGCATATGGAGTTATATGAACATTAAACGGGCAGCCATGTAACGCATGTAAATCAAGTCATGCATCGATTAGTTCAATCATCCTCAAGTATTCAAAATAGTCCACACAACATACCAATGCCACAATCCCAAGCATTTAATTCAACAAGAGAAGTTACAACAATTTTTCTAAGCACATCACTAAGTGAAACCCTCACTGCAATGGGCTATTTTCTCACAATCATTAAGATAAGCAAAAAATATCCAATTTTAGTGAATAAGATGTCAAATTAAATCTTAAGAAGTGAACTAAATTCAGAAACAAACCTCGCATCATTTGGAGTTCGGGTTCAATAGTTATAGCCAAAACAGTGAGATTGCACAAAACTGTCCAGATTTGCACACATTTCAATACTTGTCATTTTTGAGGTCCTTAGGTTCAGATTTAGCCTTAGTCCATTTCTGATAAAAATGTCCAGAACTAAAAAATATAGCAGCACACAAAATTTCATGCATTTTGGATATTATTTACTAAGTCAAAACTGGTTCGTTCCACAGAGTCAGTGAATCTGCCAAAACCTGCTTCATTTTTCCAGATTTTCCAGATTTGGACACATTTTAATGATTTGCCATTTTTAGGACCTTAGAGTCAAAATTAGCTTTGGCTTATTTCTGGGAAAAAATTTTTAGAACTGGAAAAAATAGTTACCTACCAATTTTCACGCATTTGAAACATCATTTTCCTAGCCAAAATCATCTCGAACCAACAAGACAGAAAGCTGTCACAAACCCGATTTCATCTATCATCACCTTCTAGCCCAAAATATTGCCATGCATGGTTATAAAAGCTTATAAACACACATATATCTCAATTAAAGAAGCAAAGACAAACATTTAAGAGCATGCATGTGGTTTTTTTGAAGGATTTTCAAGAAGTTTTAGCCCTCACCTTAGCAAAACAACAAGAAGATGCACAAGATTTTGATGAAGCACAAGGTTGACACTTTTCTTTGCTTAGCCGAGACACCACTCGATTTCTCTCTAGTTTCCTAGCTTAGTAACCAAGTTCTTAGTAGGTGCATGTGGTTATAACAAGAAGAAAAGAAATGGAAGCTAGCAAACTCACCTAAACCGAAATGGAAGTTCAATAAGCTTGCATGTGAGCTTTCTTGCAACTTAGCTTGCTTAGTCGAGCTTCTTAGCTTCTAGCTTGCCTTGATGAACCATGGAATGATGAAGATGAGCTATGGAGTGTATGAACTCAGCCAAGGCCGAGAGAGAGAGAGAAGAATGAGAGGGAGAGAGAGAAATGTGAGGAAATGAGAGAAATGAAGAAAAAATGAAGGCTTTTGCAAATGTTGTTGCGTATGTCGGCCTTGAGCTTTACAATTCAGATTTTTGTGTCTTCAAGAAGCATTTTGAAATTCCTAGCATGGGCAAGGAGCTTATGTCTAGATTGGTGGAGCTTTGGGGAGGGTTTTGAGCTAGTTTTTTTATGCATTGGTGTCATAGAATTGTCATAGATTGTCTAGGAATTAAATTGAATTAAGCAAAGCAATCACAAAGCCCAACAAGTGGTCGGTCAAGGCATGTAGAAATATGTTTCTTTTGTCATCTTTAGGGAATTAATTAATTGTGTGTTGAAAGTGCAAAAGAATAAGGAATGTCTAGCTTTTTGTGAGATTTTGTCTTCTAGTGAGTTGAATTAGTAATTTAATATTAATTAGTGGGATTTGTAGGATTAATTATTGATCTAGTGCTTCGTGTAAGATGCTTTCTTGATTAGCGTGAGGGCACACTTTCCTAGGTTTTGGGCATGCACTACGAGGTAGGGCACGAACTACGAGACGAATGCATGTTTTCCAAGTAAATACACGCAACTGTAAATGAATGCACGTAATTCAATGCAAGGCACACAAAAAGAAACACAATTCTTAAACCTAGGTCAAGGCACACAAATCTAGGTTAGGGCACACGAAACAAGGTATCGCACGTAAATCGATGTCGGGCCTCACATCCTTCCCTCCTTAAAAGAATTTTGTCCCAAAATTCAATATTACCTTTGAAATAAAGTTGGATACTGTTGCTCCATCTGGTCTCGCCTTTCCCACGTTGCTTCTTCAACTCCATGATGATCCTACAGCACTTTCACCATCGGTATAGTTTTGTTGCGCAACTCCCGATCTTGCGGGTCTAGGATCCGAATGGGCTTCTCCTCATAAGACAAGTTCTCCTGAAGCTGCAACGGCTCTGGCTCCAAGATATGCGATGGATCAGGATGATATTTCCGCAGCATCGAAACATGAAAGACGTTGTGAATATTGGAGAGGTTTTGGGGTAGTGCCAGGCGATACGCTAGTTTGCCAACCTTCTCAATTATCTCAAATGGTCCTACAAATCTCGGGCTCAACTTTCCACCCTTGCCGTGTTTAATTAGTCCCCTCCGAGGTGATATCTTCAAAAACACCTTGTCGCCGACCTCAAACTCTAGACTCCGTCTCTGTCGGTCTGCATAACTCTTATGCTTGCTTTGGGCGGTAAGCATCCGTTTCCGGATGAGGTGGATATTATCAACAGTCTTCATAAGTTCGGGTAAAAGGGTCAGGTCAAAAGTCTTCGTCTCACCTACTTCATCCCAGTAAATTAGGGATCGACACTTACGTCCATACAACGCCTCAAACGGGGCCATCCCGATAGTGGCCTGATAACTATTATTATAAGCGAACTCCGCTAGAGACAGATATTTCTCCCAACCTTTCCTGAAGTCTAAAACACACGCCCTCAGCATTTCCTCTAGAATCTGAATAGTTCTCTCAGATTGTCCATCAGTCTGAGGGTGATAAGCCGTGCTAAAACTCAACTTCGTTCCCAAAGCTTCTTGCAATCTCTTCCAAAATCGGGAAGTAAAACGAGGATCCCTATCCGATACAATACTCATAGGCATCCCGTGCAATCTTACGATCTTCGCCACATACATATCTCCCAATTTCTCAGGACTATCCTCCTTGTTCATCGGTAAAAAGTGCGCTGACTTAGTCAATCTATCCACTATGACCCAAACAGCGTCATGACCCTTTTGTGACCTGGGCAGGTCCATAACAAAGTCCATAGTTATACGTTCCCATTTCCATTGAGGAATCTCCAACGGCTGAAGTAAACCTGTGGGTCGTTGATGTTCCGCTTTGACTCTCTGGCGAGTCAAACACCGTGCCACAAACTCCGCAGTCTCTCTCTTCAAGTTATTCCACCAATAGTGTTGTTTCAAATCCCGGTACATCTTTGTTCCGCCGGGGTGAATAGTGTATCTAGAATTATGGGCTTCTTCAAGAATCTTCTTTTTCAGCTCTGGTGCATTAGGAACACAAATTCGATTCCTAAACCTCCAAATACCATCATCATGAAACTTGAAATATGTGTTGCTTTCTTTAATCTTCTGAAATTGTTGGTCCTTCTGTTGAGCCTCTCGTAATTCAAACAACAAGGTCGATTGAACCTGTATAGTGGCAAAAAGTAATCCTTTTCGAGTCAATTGTGGTTTCCACAAAAATGCTTCTTCCAACAACTCCTATACCTTGACTTCTAGTTTTGCCATGCTCGCTTTCATACTTAAGGCATCTGCAACTACATTTGCTTTACCGGGCACATAATTAATTGTGCAGTTATAATCATCCAAAAGCTCCATCCACCGCCTTTGCCTCATATTCAACTCTTTTTGTGAGAACAAGTATTTCAAGCTCTTGTGATCAGTAAACACCTAGAACTTGATACCTCACAGATAGTGCCTCCATTTCTTGAGTGCAAACACAATAGCCGCTGACTCCAAATCATGCATCGGGTAGTTCAATTCATACGGCTTCGGTTTCCTAGAAGCATACGCAATCACTCTACCATTTTGCATCAACACACAACCCAATCCTTCCTTCGAAGCATCGCTATAGATTACAAAACCTTGACTCCCTTCAGGCAATGCAATAATAGGTGCGGTAGTCAATCTTTTCTTCAATTCTTGGAAGCTGTTCTCACACTTATCATCCCACAAGAACTTTGTTTTCTTTTGAGTAAGCTTTGTAAGTGGTCCTGCAATCTTAGAGAAATCCTTCACGAATCTCCAATAATAGCCAGCTAGACCAAGAAAACTTCGAACCTCCGTAACATTTTCTGGTTTCTTCTAAGACATCACTGCTTCTATCTTTGCTGGATCCACTGTTATTCCCTCTTGGGATATGATATGCCCCAAAAATGCAATCTGCTGCAACCAAAATTCACATTTGCTAAACTTTGCATACAATTGATGCTCTCGAAGTTTCTGCAGTACCAACCGCAGATGTTGTTCATGCTCCGCCTCGGATTTTGAGTATACCAAAATATCATCAATGAAGATCACCACAAATTGGTCCAAGTAGGGTTGAAACACCCTGTGCATCAAGTCCATAAAAGCTGCAGGGGCATTAGTTAGTCCAAATGGCATCACCACATATTCATTATGCACATATCTTGTCCTGAAAGCCGTTTTAGGCACATCCTCCTTTTTGATCTGCAACTGATAGTACCCTTGCCTCAAGTCGAGTTTTGAATACACTTTGGCTCCTTGAAGTTGATCAAATAGCTCATTGATCAGTGGAAGTGGGTATTTATTCTTGACAGTTACTTGGTTCAATCCTCGATAGTCGATGCATAGCCTCAGCGTTTCGTCTTTCTTCTTTACAAATAGGACTGGTGCACCCCATAGAGAAGAACTTGGTTGAACAAACCCTTACTTCAACAATCCTTGCAATTGGTCCTTCAATTCTTGTAGCTCGGCTGGTGCCATACGATAGCGGGCTTTAGATATCGGCTGGGTGCCAGGCAATAACTCTATAATGAACTCGATCTCCCGATTTGGGGGTAAACCGGGCAATTCTTCTGGAAACACATCCGCATAGTCTTTGATCACTGGCGTCTCCTCCAACTTAGCTTTGTCCGATGGCTTGTTGATGAGGTAAGCTAAGTATCCACTACACCCTTTTCTCAAGGACTTCACTGCTTTCGTAGATGAAATGATGGAACTCCCAGTGAAGTCTCTTCGACCCATTACCTCCAGTATTGGTTGACACCTACCCGGAATGTTATAATCTTCGTCTGGAAATCTAGTTGGACATGATGCTTTGCCAACCAGTCCATCCCTAAAATGACCTCATAGTCTCGAAAATGTAATACAATAAGATTGGCTGAGAATTCCCTATCCTTAATTTAGATTTTACTTGCTTTACAAGCTGAGCTAGTAACAAGTTTAGAACCCATCGGAGTACCAACTTCTACTTTGTAAGGCAAACATACAACTTTCAGTTTCACACGTTGCATACACAAGGGAGTAATAAACAAATGACTAACACCTGAGTCAATTAGCACCCTAACCGGTTGATTCAGAATGAAGAATGTACCTTCAACAACAGCGGTCTCCTCTGGAAGCTCCTCGCACTCAATAGCATAGGCTCGAGCCTGAACTCTAGGAACTGGAGTCTTGCCTCTACCAGCTGGTTTAACCTGATTCTGTCCTGCTTGCCATTTAGGGCAATCCTTGATCTGATGGTAATCACTGCCACATCTCACACATCGTCCTGACTTCTTCCAGCATTGGGCCTCGGTATGCCCCTTCTTGTCACAATAAGAACAGTTGATAGACTGAGTAGCAGGTGAACTACCTATGGATCCGCGGGTGGAAGAGGTTGATGGCGCTTTCGTCGGGCCACGGTTATTCACTGGTCTGTTCTGGTTCTGGCCCTGACTACGACTCTGGCCCTGGAATTTCCTCTACTGACCTGAAGGCTGATATGGTTTCTTGTTCGGCTGACTCGAACCGGCTCTATCAGGTTTTCTCTTCTAAACTCAGGAAGCAGTAGCAAAGATAGCAGAATAGGTATCGAAGTCATGTGAAGCCAACTGGTCCTGAATCTCTGGCCTCAATCCAGTAGTAAATTTCCACATCTTCGCCTCCGGAATACTGACCATATATTGAGCATAGCGGGACAGTCGGTCAAAACGAGCCTCGTATTGGGCCACCGTCATGTTACCCTGGGTCAAGTGTATGAACTCCTCAATCCGCCTCTGCCTGGAAACTGTAGGTACATATTTCTCCTTGAATGCCTTAACGAAATTACCCCACAAATGAGGTGTCTATTCAGTTTCCCACAGTGCCTCTACAGTGTGCCACCAATGCTCAGCATCCCCGTGCAACAGAAACACAACAAACTCCACCTTTTCTTCATCAGTATAATCAAGTGGCCTGAAAATCCTCTCGATCTCGGACAGCCAAGCCTCCGCTTTCTCATCATCAGCTTCCCCATGGAATTTGGACGGGCGAAAGTCAAGGAACTCCCTCATTCTGCTATGTCTCCCATGGTTACCATCATTCCTGTTATTATTGTTGTTGGCTTCACGTGCATCTTGACGTTCCATCACTCGTGACACGCGATCCATGGCATTTGCCATCATGTTAAACATAGCAATGCCGTGATTAGTTTGATAAGCATCTCCAGTCTCTTAAGGTTCACCGCTCCTATTAGTAGTGCGGGTACTAGGGCCAGCCATCTATAGGCACAGATTACGATGCACAATTTATTGAAATACGACAAACAAGAATTTAATGCATAAGGTATGCAACATAATATAGATACACAATTCTAGAAACAATTAAGACATGTTAATCACTTAAGCACATAGAACATAGAAGGCACAATTAACATTATCACACAATAACACATAGACAAGTCATCCTAATTACCTTAGGGCTCTACCCATGGTCCGAGAGTTAAACCCGGCTTAAGCAATCTAAGCTCTGATACCATTTCTATCTATAAGGTGTCACGCCCCAACCCGGCCTATAAAGGTTAGACTAGGGTGTGATCTAAACATTCTAGTCTATCTCGTACTTAACTGTTCATGAAAATTTAATACTTAACGTTTTAGCCTAAACTCCAAAATTTTCTGGAAAACAGGCAGCATAACGGCTATAATTGGGCTCTTTGGTTTGACCTAATTCTCTAAACGCCTCAAATTTTCCAATCTCAATTTCATTTCCAACTCAGATTACTATTTACCATCAATTAAAATGCCTACTGGTTATCTCAAAATCTCGTTTGATTTATAACCTAGTATGATACTATGTCTCGTCTGTTTGTTAATCCTCGTTACAAAAGTATTTGTTGATCTTAGCTTAATAGTGAGTACCTGCTTAAGATTGGATAGGTTCATTTTACTTAGTCCTTACCTGATACTTCATAATCCTATGATAGATACTAGCCAATGACAATAGCAAAACGACCATAGTAGTGTCTGTCTAGTTATTATCAGTACAAACCAAAATTAGACCCCAAATTACAACGGGGGTCTTTTACATTACAAACATTAAGCAACATAAAAAGAAATAGTCTTCATGTAGCATAGTGTTCACAAATGGCCATAATCAAGCAAAGCACATAGGACAGGTAATCATTCCAAGGAATCATCGTTAGGCACGTCGTCCTCGGGTACCTGTTCTTGATCTTCTTCACTTGAGATGATAAAAGAGGGTGAGTCCTTACGAACTCAGCAAGGGGGAACGAGAAATACGTTTTGAAACTCTTTTTCCAGTTCAACTTATGAAAACCCTTTTTGCAAGCATGAATACATCACAAATAATTACATAACAATAATATAAAAGTAAAGGAATACAATTACCCATATTTCCTCCCTGAGGTCCTCTAGGAACCAAGCGAGAGTACTTATACACATAGTGAAAAGGATATGGTGAGCTTTTGCTCTCAGTTCATTTCCAGTATCAGTTGTTACGGCTGACTTCAAATCATCCTCTTATCACGCCAAATGGGTGTACTCCGGATGTACCCTAAAATCCTATGACCCAACTCTCCGAGGAAGTCTAGCCCCTAAGCGAGAGAGGGAATTGGACAATGGTAGTCACGATTGCACCGACAAGCCTGATGCCGCCCGGTGTGCGTGAACGCTACCACACCAGAATGAAAGGTTGCAACCTTATATGCAATGCACATTTATGACATTTAATATATCACATTAGGAGGACAACAAAGTAGGTTGCCTCCGGACAGTCATAAGATTGCACATTGACAAGTAAACAAGCGAGGCACAATAAGACAAGAAAATTCACTTGAAAGGCATATGGAGTTATATGAACATTAAACGGGCAGCCATGTAACGCATGTAAATCAAGTCATGCATCGATTAGTTCAATCATCCTCAAGTATTCAAAACAGTCCACACAACATCCCAATGCCACAATCCCAAACACTTAATTCAACAAGAGAAGTTACAACAATTTTTCTAAGCACATCACTAAGTGAAACCCTCACTGCAATGGGCTATTTTCTCACAATCATTAAGTCAAGAAAACAATCTCCAATTCCAGTGAATAAGATTTCAAATTAAATCTTAAGAAGTGAACTAAATTCAGAAACAAACCTCGCATCATTTGGAGTTCAGGTTCAATAGTTATAGCCAAAACAGTGAGATTGCACAAAACTGTCCAGATTTGCACACATTTCAATACTTGTCATTTTTTAGGTCCTTAGGGTCAGATTTAGCCTTCGTCCATTTCTGACAAAAATGTCCAGAACTGAAAAATATATTAGCAAACCAAATTTCATGCATTTTGGATAATATTTACTAAGTCAAAACTGGTTCGTTCCACAAAGTCAGTGAATCTGCCAAAACCAGCTTCATTTTTCCAGATTTTCCAGATTTGGACACATTTTAATGATTTTCCATTTTTAGGACCTTAGATTCAAAACTAGCTTTGGCCTATTTCTGGGAAAAATGTTTAGAACTGGAAAAAATAGTTACCTACCAATTTTCACATATTTTCAACATTATTTGCCTAGCCAAAATCATCTCGCACCAACAAGACAGAAAGCTGTGACAAACCCGATTTCATCTATCATCACCTTCTAGCCCAAAATCTTGCCATGCATGGTTATAAAAGCTTATAAACACACATATATCTCAAGTAAAGAAGCAAAGACAAACATTTAAGAGCATGCATGTGGTTTTTTTGAAGGATTTTCAAGAAGTTTTAGCCCTCACCTTAGCAAAACAACAAGAAGATGCACAAGATTTTGATGAAGCACAAGGTCGACTCTTTTCCTTGCTTAGCCGAGACACCACTCTATTTCTCTCTAGT
>CM075779.1:31269846-31272346 GCA_037974665.1 Ehretia macrophylla | reverse complement strand
GCATCACGCTTGCCCTCACCGTCCCCCAAGAGCCACCCAAACCCAAGCGGTGCTTCAATCGCCATGACACTAAACCATGGCCGCATATATCCACTCGGCAATGGCCATGGCTTCGTGTGCTAGGGGATTCGCGCATTGCGCAGGCCCAACGACACATCGGGGGATGAGAATATTCCCCAACATGTAACTAGCCGGCAGCACAGGGATGGCTAGTTTTGTGCTTGGGCAACCACTCACCCCCTCATTAGCTATCCCAATGACGTCGACGGTGTTGCAGCACCAAGATGGATAATGAGGGGCTAGGGAAGCCACCATGTTCCTCATTAGCCATCCCAATGACGTCGACGGTGTTGAAGGACATGCCGGGGGACGAGGGAGGGGGTGGCACGGCCCCAACGCACGGGTTTGCAATGCAATACCTCGGCGTGATTCACGCGGTAGGCATTCCTGCCCACAATATAGCCCACGATATAGCCTACAATATGCCACGAAGTATCCACAACGGACCTCGACCAGGGGGCTTGACACCGCATACCCCCTATAGTACATTTAGATGCAAAAACCCAAGTGACAGTAGTAGCGTACATTTTGCCAGAGATTCATAATGGGTGTTTTACACTATAAAAGGCCCCATATGGCATGATCTTCTTACCCAACTTACTCCTTATTGATAGCATATGATATCCAAATACTTCAAGATTATTTTTTTTGAAAAAATATTTTTTAATATTTAATAATTGCGAAAATAGGGAAAAATCATAAAAAAAGTAGAAAATTCAGAAAAATTTATATTAATTCATATATTAATTTGTTAAATGATATTCTAAATTATTGTTTTTTCAGAAAATTAATTTTTAATATTTATAATTACGAAAAATAGGGAAAAATCAGAAAAAATACTCAAAAATTTAGGAAAATTTATATTGATTAATAAATTAATTTGTTTACATGATATTTGGCGTTAAAATTTTTTTTGGAAAGAATGGGAACCCGATTAATCTAATTCGACTCACAAATGGGACGAACTGTTATTCGGACAAGGGAAAGGTTAAGACCACTTCATAGATTCAGAAATCATTTGTAAAAGGACATCAATGTCCACATTTGTGTCATAATGCATTCCGCATGCCCAATACCCACGAATGCTTAACATTGCCCGTCGTGCCCAACGTCCCCTAGTAGTGCCAAAGTCGTCCCTCAACATCCCCCATCCCCCAAGCGTACCCCCATATTGCCCCAGCCGTGCCCCAACAGTGCCCTAACTATACCCCAATAGTGCCCATACAATGCCCCTTGAGCACCTCGCGCACGCCACTTGCGTGCACCATCGTGCAGTATGCATGCCCCATGTGTGCAACCTCGTGCAGCACTGGCGCACCAGGCGCGCACCTTCATGCCGCATGAGGGCCACATGCGCGTACCATTGTGCGGCATGCACGCACGTTGCGCACACCATCGTGCGGCATGGGCACACTATTCATTCACCTTCGTGCCCATACGGGCGACATGAGTGCACCATCATGCGGCAAACGTGCCCGATGCGCCCACCATCGTGCGGCATGGATGCCCCATGAGCGCACCATCGTGCTGCATTGGCGCCCAATACGAGCACCATCGTGCAGCAGACAGGCCACATGCGTGCTCTATCGTGCGGCATGGGCGCCCCATGCGCGCACCTTATTGCAGTATGTGCGCACCTTCGTGCGGCATGTGCGCACCTTCGTGCATAATACGTGCACCATCATGCGGCATGGGCATCCTATGCACGTACCTTCGTGCAGCATGCACCCGATGCACGCACCATCGTGCGGCATGGGTACCCCATGCATGCACCTTCGTGCTACATGGGCGCCCCATGTGCGCACCTTTGTGCAGCATGCGGGCCACATGCGCATACCTTCGTGCAGCATGCGGGCCACATGCACGCACCTTCGTCCAGCATGCTGGCCACACGCACACACCTTTGAGCGGCATGTGCGCACCATCATGTAGCATGGCCGACCCATGCGCGCATCGTCGTGCGACATATGTGCCTCATGCGCGCACCATCGTGCAGCATGGGCGCCCCATGCGCTCACCATCGTGCAGCATGGGCACCCCATGCACGCACATTCGTATGGCATGTGGGCTATATGCGCGCACCATTATGCGGCACAGGCACCCCATGCGTGCACCACCGTGCGGCATCGCCGCCCAAATGCTTGCCCCATCGTGCCCGATGCGTGACCCTACTGTGCGACAACCTTGCCAAACTGTGACCCAACTGTGTGCCAAGCTGTAGCTCATCCGAGGCCAAGTGCGTGCCACATCAGAGGCCCCATGTAAATGCCCCAAGTACATACCCCATCCGAGGCCGAATCGTACGCTGTCGTGAAACACTGTGGGCAGCCGTGCCGCAACCGTTCACCAACGTGCCCAACCGTGCCGAAGATGGGGGCAATATAACCTCAGTCACCGTTAATGCTGAAGGAAGAACGTTAGCCACCTATCCGGGCCGGCA
>CM075779.1:31247346-31262346 GCA_037974665.1 Ehretia macrophylla | reverse complement strand
GACATTGAAGCATCAGTAATCGTCTTATCGCAACGCTCGCGTCGTTGCTTAACGAAAGCCAATGCCACGTGTGTTACACAATTCGCACATCACGCATGCCCTTCACCATCGCCTTGTATGAACCCGTATGCACGAAACAGGACAAGCAAACTTCATTCCTGCCCACGCGGTGCTTAGATGGCTACGACATTAGACCACGTCAGTCGCATTACGACACAGCGAGGATCATGGCATCATGTGCTATGCGATTCACACATTGCACAGGCACATCAGAACCTACCGGGGGACGACTTCAAGGCCGAATGGTGCTTGGATCGCCATGACATTGAAGCATCAGCAATCGTCTCATTACAACGCTCGCGTCATTGCTTAACTAAAGCCAATGCCATGTGTGCTAGGCAATTCGCGCATCACGCTTACCCCCACCGTCCCCTAAGAGCCACCCAAGCCCACGCGGTGCTTGGATCGCCACGACACTAGACCATGGCTGTGAGCATCCACTCGGCCACGGCCATAGCTTCGTGTGCTAGGCGATTTGCGGATCGCGCAGGCCTAACGACATGTCGGGGGACGGGAATGTCCCCCAACGTGTACCTGGCTGGCGGCACGGGGATGGCTAGTTTTGTGCTTGGGCAACCACTTGCCCCCTCGTTTGCCATCCCAATGACGTCGACAGTGTTGTGAAACCAAGATGGGTAATGAGGGGCTAGGGAAGCTACCACGTTCCTTATTGGCCAACCTGGTGCCGCGCAGAGGGACATGCTGGGGTACACGAGGCGGGGGTGGTACGCCCCCAACGCACGGGTATGCAATGCAATACCTCGGTGTGATTCACTCAGTAGGCTTTCCCGCCCACGATATAGCCCATAATGTGCCACGAAGTGCCCACAACGTCCCCTCGCATGGATCGACCACGGGGCTTGACACCACATACCCCCCTGTAGTACATTTAGATGCAAAAACCTAAGTGACAGCAGTAGCGTACATTTTGCCAAGATTCATAATGGGTAATTTACACTATAAAAGGCCCCATATGGCATCATCTTCGTACCCAACTTGCTCCTTATTGATAGCATATGATATCCAAATGCTTCAAGATTATTTTTTTCGAAAAAATATTTTTTAATATTTAATAATTGCAAAAAATAGGGAAAATCAGAAAAAATAGTAGAAAATTCAAAAAAATTTATATTAATTCAGACATTAATTTGTTAAATGATACTCAAAAATATTTTTTTCAGAAAATTAATTTTTAATATTTATAAATTATGAAAAATAATGAAAAATCAGAAAAAATACTACAAAATTTAGGAAAATTTATATTGATTCATAAATTAATTTGTTTACATGATATTTCGCGTTAAAATTATTTTCGGAAAGATTGGGAACCCGATTAATCTCATTCACCTCACAAATGTGACGAACTGTTATTCTGACAAGTGAAAGGTTAAGACCACTTCATAGATTCGGAAACCACTTGTAAAAGGACATCAATGTCCACATTTGCATCATAATACATTCTGCATGCCTAATACCCACGAATGCTTACCATTGCCCGTTGTGCCCAACATCCCTTAGTAGTGGCAAAGCCTTCCCCCAACATCCCCAATCGTCCCCCAAGCGTAACCCTATAGTGACCTAGCCGTGCCCTAACAGCGCCCGTTGAGCGCCCCGCACACGCCACTTGCGCGCACCATCGTGCAGTATGCGCACCCCATGTGCGCAACCTCGTGCGGCAATGGCGCCCCATGCACGCACCTTCGTGCCGCATGCGGGCCACATGCTCGCACCATTTTGCGGCATGCGCGCACGATGCGCACAACATCATGTGGCATGGGCGTCCCATGCGCGCACCTTCGTTCTGTATGCAAGCCACATGCACGCATCATAATGCGGCATGCGCGCTAGATGGGCGTATCATCGTGCGGCATGGTCGCTTCATGCACGCACCTTCGTGCAGCATGCACGCACCATTGTACCGCATGGTAGCCCTATGCGCGCATCTTCGTGCGGCATGCTGGCCACATGTGCGCATCGTCGTGCAACATCGGCATCCCATGCGCAGACATTCATGCGGCATCGGCGCCCCAAGCGAGCACCATCGTGCGGCATGCGGGCCACATGAGTGCACTATCATGCAGCATGGGAGCCCCATGCACGCACCTTCGTGCGGTATATAGGAACCATCGTGCAGCGTGGGCACCCAATTCGCGCACCTTCATGCAGCATGCGAGCCCTATCTGCGCATCATCGTGCGACATGGGCGCCCTATGCACGCACCATCATCAGGCATGGGCGCCCCATGCGCGCACCTTCATGCGCCATGCGGGGTGCATGCGCGCACCTTCGTGCACCATACGGGCCGCATGCGCGTACCATCGTGTAGCATGCGCTCTCCATCGTGCGGCATGGGCGCTCTATGCGTGAGCCTTCGCGCGGCATGCAGGCCACATGCGCGAACCATTGTGCGGTATGCGCGCATCTTCGTGCATCATGGGCGCCCAATGCGTGCACCTTCGAGCGACATGTGCCCACCATCGTGTGACATGGGCGTCCCATATGCATACCATCGTGTCGCATGGGCACAGCTTCCTGCGGCATGGCCGACCTATGCGCGCACCTTCGTGCGGCATGCGGGCCACATGCACGTACCATCGTGCACTTCCGTGGGGCATGCGGGCCATATGCGCAGACCATCGTGCGGCACGGGGGCCGCATACGCGTACCATCGTGCAGCTCGGGTGCCCCATGAGCGCACCACCGTGCTGTAGCATCGCCCAAGTGCTTTCCCCATCGTGCTTGATGCACGACACCACTGCGTGACAAACTTGCCAAGCCGTGCCGCAACTGCATGCCAAGCTGTAGCTTATCCGAGGCCAAGTGCGTGCCCCATCAGAGGCCCCAAGTA
The DNA here is from genome assembly GCA_037974665.1 of Ehretia macrophylla. Lineage (NCBI taxonomy): Eukaryota > Viridiplantae > Streptophyta > Magnoliopsida > Boraginales > Ehretiaceae > Ehretia > Ehretia macrophylla. The sequence goes on along the minus strand of CM075779.1, from coordinate 31,259,438 downwards.
CGTGCCCCATCCGAGGCCCAATCTTGCGCCGTCGTACAACACCGTGGGCAGCCGTGCCGCAACCATTCACCAACGTGCCCAGCCGTTCTGAAGATAGGGGCAACATAACCTCAGTCACCGTTAATGCCGAGGGAAGAACGTTAGGCACCTATACGGGTCGGCAACACACAAGGTCGGATTCAAATTTTTTGCTATCTCTTACGAAGCAAGCATAGGCTGTCTAACACTTGGGCACTCGAGGCGATGCGCTGGGTCTGCCGGTAGTGGGCCCTTAGCGCTTGGCCATAGCACATAGCACTTAGGCATTATTGGGCATAGCACTTGGGTACACATATCACTTGGGCATAGAGCTTGGGTACACATATCACTTGGGCATAAATAGGCATAGCACTTAGCACTTGGGCATTATTGGGCATAGCACATAGCACTTGGGTATAGCACTTTGGGCATTCGCACGTCGACACTTAAAACTTATGACGTCGACACTTAGGCATCATTGGGCATAGCACTTGGGCATAATTGGGTATCATTGTTGCCTCGAAACCCCACGATACTTGCGGCGGCACTATAGCTGGCACCGAGCGTGGCAAACTAACTTGGGCTAATGTTATTCAGACTTGGGCACAGAGCACTTGGCAACACTTGGGCATTCGTGCATCAAAACATGGGTTACGACTTATGACTTACTTAGGCACTTGAAAACACACTTGAGGAGCGGCATAGGGCGTCGAGCCTCTTGGCCCGTTCGGGGAATAGTATCGGTTGATGTGATGGGATGGGATTGGATTGCGGATAGGGCAAAGATAGGTGAGGAGGGGGAAGGGACGAATCGGAGCCACAAAGGGCTGAATCTCAGTGGATCGTGGCAGCAAGGCCACTCGTCACTTATAATACCTGTCACGTATTTAACTCGTCTGCAAAGGATTCTGCCCACCGCTCGACGGGAATTGTACTTCAAGGAGGCTGGCGCGACGCTTCCGTCGCGATGGCTTGGCCAACGACACGTGCCCTTGAAGATTGGAGGCCTCTACAGTGGGTCGGTGAATGGGCGGCAGGTAAGCGCGTTGCTTCTAGCCTAGATTCTGATTTAGAGTCATTCAGTCATAATCCAGTGCACATTTGCTTCGTGCCCCTGGCTTTTCAACCAAACGCGATGACCAATTGTGCAAATCAACGATTCCTCTCGTACTAGGTTGAATTACTATTGCGACATTGTCATCAGTAGGGTAAAACTAACTTGTCTCACGACAGTCTAAACCTAGCTCACGTTCTCTATTGGTGGGTGAACAATCCAACACTTATGGAATTTTGCTTCACAATGATAAGGAAGAGCCGACATCGAAGGATCAAAAAGTAACGTTGCTATGAACACTTGGCTGCCACAAGCCAGTTATCCCTGTTGTAATATTTCTGACACCTCTAGCTTCCAATTTTGAAGGTTTAAAGGATCTTTAGGCCACGCTTTCACTGTTCGTATTCATACTGGAAATCAGAATCAAACGAGCTTTTGCCCTTCTATTCCACACGAGATATATGTTCTCGTTGAGCTCATCTTAGGACACCTGCGTTATCTTTTAACAAATGTGCCTCCCCAGCCAAACTCCCCACCTGACAATGTCTTCCGCCCGGATCGGTCCCAGAGCGAGCCTTGGGTCCAAAAAGAGGGACAGTGCCCTGCCTTCGATTCACAGAATAAGTAAAATAACGTTAAAAGTAGTGGTATTTCACTTTCGCCTTTCGGCTCCCACTTATCCTACACCTCTCAAGTCATTTCACAAAGTCGGACTAGAGTCAAGCTCAATAGGGTCTTCTTTCCCCGCTGATTCTGCCAAGCCCGTTCCCCTGGATATGGTTTCGCTGGATACTAGACAGGGACAATGGGAATCTCGTTAATCTATCCATGCACGTCACTAATTAGATGACGAGGCATTTGGCTACCTTAAGAGAGTTATAGTTACTCCCGCCATTTACCCGCGCTTGGTTGAATTTCTTCACTTTGACATTCAGAGCACTGGGCAGAGATCACATTGCGTGAGCATCCGCAGGGACCATCGCAATGCTTTGTTTTAATTAAACAGTCGATTCCCCATGTCCGTACCTATTCTAAGCTGGCTGTTCAACACCCGGGGAAGGCCCCCGATGGAGCCGTTCCCAGTCCATCCCTCGGCCGGCACGCGGTGACCCACTCTCGCCGCGGGAGCAGCTCGAGTAGTCCGCCGATAGCCGACGAGTTCAGGACTAGGACCTCCGTGCCCAGCCCTCAAAGCCAATCCTTTTCCCGAAGTTACGGATCCATTTTGTAGACTTCCTTTGCTACATTGTTCCATTGACCAGAGGCTGTTCTCCTTGGAAACCTCATGCGGTTATGAGTACGACCGGGCATGGACGGCACTCGATCCTCCGGATCCATTTAGCTATCCTGGTACCGCGCCGAGGGACAAGCCGGGGGACGCAGGGCGGGGGTGGTACGACCCCAACGCACGTGTATGCAATGCAATACCGCGTCTTGATTCACTCTGTAGGCATTCCCGCCCACAATATAGCCCACGATATTGCCCACAATGTGCCACGAAGTGCCTACAACGTCCTCCCGCATGGACCTTGACCAAGGGGCTTGACACTACATACCCTCCTATAGTACATTTAGATGCAAAAATCCAAGTGACAGTAGTAGCGTACATTTTGCCAGAGATTCATAATGGATGTTTTACACTATAAAAGGCCTCATATTGCATGATCATCGTACCCAACTTGCTCCTTATTGATAGCATATGATATCCAAATGCTTCAAGATTATTTTTTACGAAAAAATATTTTTGAAATATTTAATAATTGTAAAAAATAGGGAAAATTCAGAAAGAAAAGTCAAAAGTTCAGAAACATTTATATTAATTCATACATTAATTGGTTAAATGATATTCAAAAATATTTTTTTCTAAAAATTAATTTTTAATATTTATAAATTAAGAAAAATTGGGAAAAATCAGAAAAAATACTAGAAAATTTAGGAAAATTTATATTGGTTCATAAATTAATTTGTTTACATGATATTTGGCGTTAAATTTTTTTTGGAAAGATTGGGAACCTAATATATCTAATTCGCCTCACAAATGTGATGAACTATTATTCAGACAAGGAAAAGGTTAAGACCACTTCATAGATTCGGAAACCACTTGTAAAAGGACATTAATGTCCACATTTGTATCATAATACATTTTGCATGCCCAATACCCACGAATGCTTAACATTGACCATTGTGCCCAACGTCCCCTAGTAGTGCCAAAGTCGTCCCCTAACATCCCCTATCGTCCCCCAAGCGTACCCCTATAGTGCCCTAATAGTTCCCCAACAGCGCCCCTTGAGCGCCCCACGCGAGCCACTTGCGCGCACCATCGTACAGTATGCATGCCCCATGTGCGCAACTTCGTGCGGCACTGGCGCCCCATGCGCGCACCTTCATGTGGCATGCGGGCCACATGCAAGCACCATCGTGAGGCATGCGCGCCCGATGCGCGCCATCATTCGGCATGGGCTCCCCATGCGCGCGCCTTCGTGCGGGATGCGGGCCACATGCGCACACTATCGTGAGGCATGCGCGCCCCATGCGCATACCATCATCTGGCATGGGCGCCCCATGCACGCACCTTCAAGCAGCATGTGCCCACAATCGTGCGGCATAGGTGCCCTATGCGCAAACCATCGTGCCACATGAGCGCCCCATGCGCGCACCATCGTGTAGCATGGCCGGCCCATGCTCGCACCATCGTTCGGCATTCGGGCCACATGCACGCACCATCATACTACATGGGCGCCCTATGCGCTTACCATCATGTGGCACGGGCGCCCTATGCGCGCACCACCGTGCGGCATCGTAGCCCAAGTTCTTGCCCCATCGTGCCTGATGCGCGACCTTACTGCGCGACAATCTTGCCAAGCTGTGCCCCAACTGCGTGCCAAGCTGTAGCTCATCCGAGACCAACTGCGTGCCCCATCCGTGGCCCATGTACGTGCCCCATCAGAGGCCCAATCGTGCACCGTCGTGTAACACCGTGGGCAGCCGTGCCGCAACCGTTCACCAACGTGCCCAGCCATGCTGAAAATAGGGGCAACATAATCTCAGTCACCATTAATGCTGAGGGAAGAACGTTAGGCACCTATGCGGGCCGGCATCGCACAAGGTCGGATTCAAATTTTTTGCTGTCTCTTACGAAGCAAGCATAGGCTGTCTAATATTTGGGCACTTGAAGCGATGCGCAGGGTTGGCCAGCAGTGGGCCCTTAGCGCTTGGGCATAGCACATAGCACTTAGGCATCATTGGGCATAGTACTTGGGTGTACATAGCACTTGGGAATAAAGCTTAGGTGAACATAGCACTTGGGCATCAATGGGCATAGCACATAGCACTTGGGCATCATTGGGCATAGTACATAGCACTTGGGTATAACACTTTGGGCATTCGCCCGTCGACACGTAAAACTTATGACGTCGACACTTGGGCATCATTGGGCATAGCACTTAGGTATAAAACTTAGCACTTGGGCATCCTTAGGCATAACAAATAGCACTTGGGCATCCTTGGGCATAGCACTTAGCACTTGGGCATAATTGGGCATCATTGTTGCCTCGAAACCCCACGACACTTGCGGCGGCGCTATAGCAGGCTGCGAGCTTGGCAAACTAACTTAGGCTAATGTTAGTTGGACTTGGGAGAAGAGCACTTGGCAACACTTGGGCATTCGTGCGTCGACTCTTGGGTTACGACTTATGGCTTACTTAGGCACTTGAAAACACACTTGGGGAGTGGCATAGGGCGGCGAACCTCTTTGCCTGTTCGGGGGAAATAGTATCAGTTGATGGGATGGGATGGGATTGGATTGCCGATGGGACGAAGATTGGCAAGGAGGGGGGAGGGACGAATCGGAGCGACAAAGGTCTGAATCTCTGTGGATCGTGGCAGCAAGGCCACTCTGCCACTTACAATACCACGTCACGTATTTAAGTCATCTGCAAAGGATTTTGCCCGCCGTTTTATGGGAATTGTACTTCAAGGCGGCCGGTGCGATGCTTCCGACGAGACGGCTTGGCCAACGACACATGCCTTTGGGGATCGGAGGCCCCTACTCCGGGTCGGTGAACGGGTGGTGGGTGAGCGTATCGCTTCTAGCTCGGATACTCATTTACAGGCGTTCAGTCATAATCCAGCACACGGTAGCTTCGCGCCACTGGCTTTTCAATCAAGCACGATGACGAATTGTTCGAATCAACTGTTCCTCTCGTACTAGGTAGAATTCCTATTGCGACACTGTCATCAGTAGGGTAAAACTAACTTGTCTCACGACGGTCAAAACCCAGCTCACGTTCCCTATTGGTGGGTGAACAATCCAACACTTGGTGAATTCTACTTCACAATGATTGGAAGAGCCAACATCGAAGGATCAAAAAACAACATCACTATGAACGCTTGGCTGCCACAAGCTAGTTATCCCAGTGGTAACTTTTCTGGCACCTCTAGCTGCAAATTCCGAAGGTTTAAGGATCGTTAGGCCACGCTTTCACGGTTCGTATTCGTACTAAAAATTAGAATCAAATGAGCTTTTACCCTTTTGTTCCACATGCGATTTCTGTTCTCGTTGAGCTCATCTTAGGACACCTGCGTTATCTTTTAACTGATGTGTCGCCCAGCCAAACTCCCCACCTAACAATGTCTTCCGCCCGGATTGGCCCGCAAAACGAGCCTTGGGTCCGAAAAGAGGGGCAGTGCCCCGCCTCCAATTCACGGAATAAGTAAAATAACGTTAAAAGTAGTGGTATTTCACTTTCGCCTTTCGGCTCCCACTTATCTTATACCTCTCAAGTGATTTCACAAAGTCGGACTAGAGTCAAGCTCAACAGGGCCTTCTTTCCCCACTGATTCTGCCAAGCCCATTCCCTTGGTTGTGGTTTCATTGGATAGTAGACAGGGACAGTGGGAATCTCACTAATCCATTCATGTGCATCACTAATTAGATGACGACGCATTTGGCTACCTTAAGAGAGTCATAATTACTCCAACCGTTTACCCGCGCTTGGTTGAATTTTTTTACTTTGACATTCAGAGCGCTGGGCAGAAATCTAATTGCGTGAGCATCCGCGGGGACCATCACAATGCTTTATTTTAATTAAACAGTCGGATTCCGCTTGTCCACACCAGTTCTGAGCTGGCTGTTCGACGCCCTGGGAAGGCCCCCGAGGGAGCCATTCCCACTCCGTCCCTCAGCCGGCACGCGACGACCCGCTCTCACCGTGGGAGCAGCTCGAGCAGCCCGCCGACAGCCAACGGGTGCAGGACTGGGACCCCCGTGCCCAGCCTTTGCTTGGCCCATCATGCCCGATGCGCGACCTCACTGTGCGATAACCTTGCCAAGCCGTACCCCAACTGCGTGCCAAGCTGTTACTCATGTGAGGCCAAGTGCGTACCCCATCCCAGGCCCCAAGTACGTGCCCTGTCCGTGGCCCAATCGTGCGCTGTTGTGCAACACCGTGGGCAGCCGTGCCGCAACCGTTCACTAATATGCCCAGTCGTGCCGAAGATAGATGCAACATAACCTCAGTCACCCTTAATGCTGAGGGAAGAATGTTAGGCACTTATGCGGGCCGACCGAACACAAGGTCGGATTTAAATTTTTTGCCATCTATTACGAAGCAAGCATAGGCTGTCTAGCACTTGGGCACTCGAGGCAATGCGCAGGGTCGGACGGCAGTGGGCCCTTAGCGCTTGGGCATAGCACATAGCACTTAGGCATCATTGGGCATAGCACTTGGGTGCACATAGCACTTGGGCATAGAGCTTGGATGCACATAGCACTTGGGCATCAATGGGCATAGCATATAGCACTTCGGCATCATTGGGCATAGCACATAGCACTTGGGTATAGCACTTTGGGCATTCGCACGTCGACTTAAAACTTATGATGTCGACACTTGGGCATCATTGGGCATAGCACTTGGGAATAGCACTTGGGTATAGAACTTAGCACTTGGGCATCCTTGGGCATAACAAATAGCACTTGGGCATCCTTAGGCATATCACTTAGCACTTGGGCATAATTGGGCATAATTGGGCATCATTGTTGCCTCGAAACCCCACGACACTTGTGGCAGCACTATAGCAAGCTACGAGCGTGGCAAACTAACTTTGGCTAATGTTAGTCGGACTTGGGCACAGAGCACTTGGAAACACTTGGGCATTCATGCGTCGACACTTGGGTTATGACTTATGACTTACTTAGGCACTTGGAAACACACTTGGGGAGCGGCATAGGGCGTTGAACCTTTTTGCCCGTTCGGGGAAAATAGTGTCGGTTGATGGGATGGGATAGGATTGTATTGCAGATGGGACGGAGATAGGCAAGGAGGGGGGAGGGACGAATCAGAGCGACAAAGGGCTGAATCTCAGTGGATCGTGGCAGCAAGGCCACTCTGCCACTTACAATACCTCGTCGCGTATTTAAGTTTCTGCAAAGGATTATGCCTACCGCTCTATTGGAATTGTACTTCAAGGCGGCCGGCGTGATGCTTCCGTCGCGACGGCTTGGCCAACAACACGTGACTTTGGGGACCGGAGGCCCCTATTGTGGGTCGGTGAACGGGCAGCGGGTGAGCACGTCGCTTCTAGCCCAGATTCTGATTTAGAGGCATTCAGTCATAATCCAGCGCACGGTAGCTTCACGCCACTGGCTTTTCAACCAAGCGCGATTATCAATTGTCTGAATCAACTGTTCCCCTCGTACTAGGTTGAATTACTATTGCGACACTGTCATCAGTAGGGTAAAACTAACCTATCTCACGACGGTCTAAACCCAGCTCACGTTCCCTATTATTGGGTGAACAATCCAACACTGGGTGAATTCTACTTCACAATGATAGGAAGAGCCGACATCGAAGGATCAAAAAGCAATATCGCTGTGAACGCTTGGCTGCCACAAGCCAGTTATCCCTGTGGTGACTTTTCTGACACCTCTAGCTTCAAATTTCAAAGGTCTAAAGGATCGTTAGGCCATGCTTTCACGGTTCATATTCGTACTCGAAATCAGAATCAAACGAGCTTTTACCCTTCTGTTCCACATGCGATTTCTGTTCTCGTTGAGCTCATCTTACGACACTTGCGTTATCTTTTAACAAATGTGCCGCCCCAGCCAAACTACCCACATGACAATGTCTTCAGCCTGGATTGGCCCGCAAAGCGAGCCTTGGGTCCAAGAAGAGGGGCAGTGCCCCGCCTCCGATTCACGGAATAAGTAAAATAACGTTAAAAGTAGTGGTATTTCACTTTCGCCTTTCGGCTCCCACTTATCCTACACCTCTCAAGTGATTTCACAAAGTCAGACTAGAGTCAAGCTCAACAAGGTCTTCTTTTCCCACTGATTTTGCCAAGCCCATTCCCTTGGCTGTGGTTTCACTGGATAGTAGACAGGGACAGTAGGAATCTCGTTAATCCATTCATGTGCGTCACTAATTAGATGACGACGCATTTGGCTACCTTAAGAGAGTCATAGTTACTCCCACTGTTTACCCACACTTTGTTGAATTTTTTCACTTTGACATTCAGAGCACTGGGCAGAAATCACATTGCGTGAGCATCTGTAGGGACCATCGCAATGCTTTATTTTAATTACACAGTCGGATTTCGCTTGTCCATACCAGTTCTGAGTTGGCTGTTCGTCGCCCGGGGAAGGCCCCCGAGGTAGCCGTTCCTACTCTATCCCACGGTCGGCTAGTGGCGACCGTTCTCGCCGTGGGAGCAGGACTGGGACCCCTATGCCCAGCCCTTGCTTGGCCCATCGTGCCCGATGCGCGACCCCACTACTCGATAACCTGCCAAGCCATGCCCCAACTGCGTGCCAAGCTGTAACTCATCCGAGGACAAGTGCGTGCCCCATCCGAGGCCCCAAGTATGTGCCCCATCCGAGGCCCAAACGTGCGCCGTCGTGCAACACCGTGGGCGGCCGTGCCGTAACCGTTCACCAATGTGCCTACTCATGCCGAAGATAAGTACAACATAACCTCAGTCACCGTTAATGCTGAGGGAAGAACGTTAGGCACCTATGTAGGCTGGCAGTACACAAGGTCAGATTTAAAGTTTTTGCCATCTATTACAAAGAAAGCATAGGTTGTCTAACACTTGGGCACTCGAGGCAATGCACAGGGTCGGCCGGCAGTGGGCCCTTAGCACTTGGGCATAGCACATAGCACTTAGGCATCATTGGGCATAGCACTTGGGTACATATAGCACTTGGGCATAGAGCTTGGATGCACATAGCACTTGGGCATCAATGGGCATAGCACATAGCACTTCGGCATCATTGGGCATAGCACATAGTACTTGGGTATAGCACTTTGGGCATTCGCGCGTCGACACTTAAAACTTATGACGTCGACACTTGGGTATCATTGGGCATAGCACTTGGGTATAGCACTTGGGTATAACACTTAGCACTTGGGCATCCGTGGGCATAATACATAGCACTTGGGCATCCTTGGTCATCCTTGGGCATAGCACTTAGAACTTGGGCATAATTGGGCATCATTGTTGCCTCGAAACCCCACGACACTTGCGGTGGCACTATAGTAGGCAGCGAGCGTGGCAAACTAACTTGGGCTAATGTTATTCGGACTTGGGCGCAAAGCACTTGGCAACACTTGGGCATTCACGTGTTGACACTTAGGTTACGACTTATGACTTACTTAGCCACTTGGAGACACACTTAAGGAGCGACATAGGGCATCGAACCTCTTGGCCTGTTCGGGGAAAATTGTGTCAGTTGATGGGATGGGATGGGATTGGATTGCGGATGGGGCAGAGATAGGCGAGAAGGGGGGTGGGACGAATTAGAGCGACAAAGGGCTGAATCTCAGTGGATCGTGGCAGCAAGGCCACTCTGCCACATATAATACCCCGTTGCGTATTTAAGTCGTCTGTAAAGGATTCTGCCCATCACTCGATGGGAATTGTACTTCAAGCCGGCTGGCGCGACGCTTTCGTTGCGACGGCTTGGCCAACGACACGTACCCTTGGGGACCGGAAGCCCCAACTACGGGTCGGTGAATGGGCGGCGGGCGAGCGCGTAGCTTCTAGCCCGGATTCTGACTTAGAGTCGTTTAGTCATAATCCAATGCACGGTAGCTTCACGCCATTGGCTTTTCAACCAAGCACGATGACCAATTGTGCGAATCAACGGTTTCTCTCGTACTAGGTTGAATTACTATTGCGACATTGTCATCAGTAGGGTAAAACTAACCTGTCTCACGATGGTCTAAACCCAGCTCACGTTCCCCATTGGTGGGTGAACAATCCAACACTTGGTGAATTCTGCTTCACAATGATAGGAAAAGCTGACATCGAAAGATCAAAAAACAATGTCGCGGTGAACGCTTGGCTACCACAAGCCAGTTATCCCTGTGGTAACTTTTCTGACACCTCTAGCTTCAAATTTCAAAGGTCTAAAGGATTGTTAGACCACGCTTTCACGGTTCGTATTCGTATATAAAATCATAATCAAATGAGCTTTTACCCTTCTGTTCCACACGATATTTCTATTTTCGTTAAGCTCATCTTAGGACACCTGTGTTATCTTTTTACAGATGTGCCGCCCCAGCCAAACTCCCTACCTGACAATGTCTTCTGCCTGGATCAGCCAGCAGAGTGAGCCTTGTGTCCAAAAAGTCACGGAATAAGTAAAATAATGTTAAAAGTAGTGGTATTTCACTTTCGCCTTTCGGCTCCCACTTATCCTACACCTTTCAAGTCATTTCATAAAGTCAGACTAGAGTCAAGCTCAACAGGGTCTTCTTTCCTTGCTGATTCTGCCAAGCCCGTTCCCTTGGCTATGGTTTAACTAGATAGTAGAAAGGGACAGTGGGAATCTCGTTAATCCATTCATGTGCGTCACTAATTAGATGACGAGGCATTTGGCTACCTTAAGAGAGTCATCATAGTTACTCCCATCGTTTATCCACGCTTGGTTGAATTTCTTCACTTCGACATTCAGAGCACTGGGCAGAAATTACATTGTGTGAGCATCCGCATGGACCATCGCAATGCTTTGTTTTAATTAAACAGTAAGATTCCCCTTGTCTGTACCAATTCTGAGCTGGCTATTCGATGCCCGGGGAAAGCCCCCGAAGGAGCCGTTCCCAATCCGGCCCCTGGTCGGCACGCGGTGACCCGCTCTCATCATGGGAGCAGCTCGAGCAGTCCGCCGATAGCCTACGGGTTCGAGATTGGGACCCCCGTGCCCAGCCCTCAAAGCCAATCCATTTCCCGAAGTTACAAATCCATTTTACCGACTTCCCTTGCCTACATTGTTCCATTGACCAGAGGATGTTCACCTTGGAGACCTGATGCGGTTATGAGTATGACCGGGTATGGACGGCACTCGGTCCTCTAGATTTTCAAGGGCCGCTGGGGGTACACCGGACACCGCGTGACGTGCAGTGGTCTTCCAGCCGCTGGACCCTACCTCCGGCTGAGCTGTTTCCAGGGTGGGCTGGCTGTTAAACAGAAAAGATAACTCTTCCCGACGGCCCCGCTGACGTGTCCGGACTCCGTAACATTACCATCAACTGCCACGTCCCGGTTCAGGAATTTTAACCCGATTCCCTTTCGGTGCACAAGCGGAACGCGCTATCTGTCAAGCTTCCCCCGACCCTTAGGATCGACTAACCCATGTACAAGTGCCGTTCACATGGAACCTTTCCACTCTTCAGCCTTCAAAGTTCTCACTTGAATATTTGCTACTACCACCAAGATCTGCACCGACGGCCACTCCACCCGGGCTCGCGCCCTGGGTTTTGCGATGACTACCGCACCCTCCTACTCATCGAGGCCTGGCACATGCCCGGACGGCCGGGTATAGGTTATGCGCTTAAGCGCCATCCATTTTCGGGGCTAGTTGATTTGGCAGGTGAGTTTTTACACACTCCTTAGCAGATTTCGACTTCCATGACTACCGTCCTACTGTCTTAATCGATCAACACCCTTTTGTGGGATCTAGGTTAGAGCGCAGTTGGGCACTGTAACCCAGCTTCCAGTTCATCCCGCATCGCCAGTTCTG
>CM075779.1:31199846-31242346 GCA_037974665.1 Ehretia macrophylla | reverse complement strand
CGCATCACGCTTGCCCCCACCATCCCCCAACGGGTACCTAGCCAGCGGCACGGGGATGGCTAATTTTTTGCTTGGGCAGCCACTCGCCCCTTCATTAGCCATCCAAATGACGTCGACAGTGTTGCGGTACCAAGATGGATAATGAGGGGCTAAGGAAGCCACCATGTTCCTCATTAGCCATCCTGGTGCCGTGCCGAGGGACATGCCAGGGGACGCGGGGCTAGGGTTGCACGACCCCAACGCACGTGTATGCAATGCAATACCTCGGTGTGATTCACTCGGTAGGCATTCCCGCCCACAATATATATAGCCCACGATATAGCCCACAATGTGCAACGAAGTGTCTACAACATCCCCCGCATGGACCTCAACCAGGGGGCTTCACACCACATACCCCCCTATAGTACTTTTAGATGCAAAAACCCAAGTGACAACAGTAGCGTACATTTTGTCAGAGATTCATAATGGGTGTTTTACATTATGAAAGGCCCCATATGACATGATCTTCGTACCCAACTTGCTCCTTATTGATAGCATATGATATCCAAATGCTTCAAGATTATTTTTTTCAAAAAAATATTTTTTAATATTTAATAATTGCTAAAAATAGGGAAAAATTAAAAAAAATAGTAGGAAATTCAGAAAAAATTTATATTAATACATACATTAATTTGTTAAATGATATTCAAAAATATTTTTTTTTAGAAAATTAATTTTTAATATTTATAAATTACAAAAAAATGGAAAAAATCAAAAGAAATATTTGAAAATTCAGAAAAATTTATATTAATTCATACATTAATTTGTTAAATGATATTCAAAAATAATTTTTTTGGAAAATTAATTTTTAATATTTATAAATTACGAAAAATAGGGAAAAATTAGAAAAAATACTAAAAAATTTAGGAAAAGTTATATTAATTCATAAATTAATTTGTTTACATGATATTAGGCGTTAAATTTTTTTTTTGGAAAGATTGGGAATCCGATTAATCTAATTCGCCTCACAAATGTGACGAACTATTATTCGGGCAAAGGAAAGGTTAAGACTACTTCATAGATTCAGAAACCAATTGTAAAAGGACATCAATGTCCACATTTGTGTCATAATACATTCTGCATGCCCAATACCCACGAATGATTAACATTGCCCGTCGTGCCCGATGTCCTCTAGTAGTGTCAAAGCCGTCCCACAACATCCCTCATCGTCCCCTAAGCATACCCCCATCATGCCCCAACAGTGCCCCAATTGTGCTCCAACAGTGCCCCTTGAGTGCCACGCGCACGCCACTTCCGCATACTATCGTGCAATATGCGCTCCCCATGTGCGCAACCTCGTATGGCATAGGCGCCCCATGCGCGCACCTTCATGTCGTATGCGGGCCATATGCACACACCATTGTGCGGCATGCGAGCATGATGCATACACCAACGTGTAGCATAGGCGTCCCATACGCGTACCTTCGTGCCACATGCGAAACACATGCGCACACCATCGTGCAGTATGCACGCACCATCGTACGGCATGGGCACCCCATGCGCGCACCTTCATGCGGCATGCGTGCACCATCGTGCAGCATGGGAGCCCCATGCGCGTACCTTCGTGCGGCATCGGGGCCCCTTGCACACACTATCTTGCGGCATGCGGGCCACATGCATGCACCATCGTGTGGCATGGGCATCCCATGCACACACCTTCGTGCGTCATGCGGGCCACATGATGGCACCATCATAAGGCATGCGATCCCCATGCGCGTACCATCGTGCGGCATGGGTACCCTATACGCTCACCATCGTGCGGCATGGGTACCCCATGCGCGCAACTTCGTGCGGCATACAGGCCACATACGTGAACCATCATATGGCATGCCCGCCCGATGCGCGCGCCATCGTGCGGCATTGGCACCCGATGCGCGCGCTTTCGAGCGGCATGCGCCCTTCATCGTGCGGCATGGGTGCCCCATGCGCACACCATCGTGCGGTACCTTCGTGCGGCATGCGCACCATCGTGTGGCATAGCCGACCCATGTGCGCACCTTCGCGCGGCGTGCGGGCCACACGCGCGCACCATCGTGCATCATGGGCGCCCCATGCGCGCACCATCGTGCGGCATGGGCACCCCATGCGTACACCATCGTGCGGCATGGGCGCCCCATGCATGCATATTCGTTCCACATGTGGGCCACATGCGTGCACTATCCTGAGGCACAAGCGCCCCATGCGCGCACCATCGTGCAACAAGGGCGCCCTATGCGCACACCACTGTGTGGCATCGTCGCCCAAGTGCTTGCCCCATCGTGCCCGATGCGTGACCCCTCTATGCGACAACCTTTCCAAGCCGTGCGCCAACTGCTTGCCAAGCTGTATCTCATCCAAGGCCAAGTGCGTACCCCGTCCAAGGCCCCAAGTATATGCCCCATCCGAGGCCCAATCGTGCTTCGTCGTGCAATACCGTGGGCAGCCGTGCCACAATCGTTCACCAACGTGGCCAGCCATGGCGAAGATAGGGGCAACATAACCTCGGTCACCGTGAATGCTGAGGGAAGAACGTTAGGTACCTATGCGGTCTGGTAGTACACAAGGTCGGATTCAAATTTTTTGTCATCTCTTACGAAGCAACCATAGGCTGTCTAACACTTGGGCACTCGAGGCGATGCGCGAGGTCGGCCGGCAGTAGGCCCTTAGCGCTTGGGCATAGCACATAACACTTAGGCATCTTTGGGCATAGCACTTGGGTGCACATAGCACTTGGGCATAGAGCTTGGGTGCACATAGCACTTGGGCATCAATGGGCATAGTACATAGCACTTGGGCATCATTGGGCATAGCACATAGTACTTGGGTATAGCACTTTGGGCATTTGTGCATCGACAATTAATACTTATGAAGTCGACACATAGGCATCATTGGGCATAGCACTTGGGTATAACACTTGGGTATAGCACTTAGCACTTGGGCATCCTTGGGCATCCTTGGGCATAACACATAGCACTTGGGCATCCTTGGGCATAGCACTTAGCACTTGGGCATAATTAGGCATCATTGTTGCCTCAAAACCCCACGACACTTACGGCGGCACTATAGCAGGCAGCGAGCATGGCAAACTAACTTGGGCTAATGTTATTCGGACTTGGGCGTAGAGAACTGGGCAACACTTGGGCATTCACGCGTCGATACTTGGGTTTCGACTTCGGACTTACTTAGGCACTTGGAGACACACTTGGGGAGCAGCATAGGGCATCGAACCTCTTGGCCCATTCGGGGGAAATAGTGTCAGTTGATGAGATGGGATGGGATTGGATTGCGGATAGGGCGGAGATAGGCGAGGAGGGGGAGGGACGAATCGGAGCGACAAAGGGTTGAATCTTAGTAGATCGTGGCAGCAAGGCCACTCTGCCACTTACAATACCATGTCGTGTATTTAAGCCATCAGCAAAGGATTCTGCCCGCTGCACGATGGGAATTGTACTTCAAGGTAGCCGGTGTGACGCTTTCGTCGTGACGGCTTGGCCAACGACATGTGCCTTTGGAGACCGGAGGCCCCTACTACGGGTCAATGACCGGGCGGCGGGCGAGCGCGTCGCTTCTAGCCCAGCTTCTTACTTAGAGGCATTCAGTCATAATCCAGCGCACGGTAGCTTCGCGCCACTGGCTTTTCAACCAAGCGCGATGACCAATTGGGCGAATCAACGGTTCCTTTCGTACTAGGTTGAATTATAATTGCAACACTGTCATCAGTAGGGTAAAACTAACTGGTCTCACGACGGTCTAAACCCATCTCACGTTCTCTATTGGTGGGTGAACAATCCAACACTTGGTGAATTCCTCTTCATAGTGATAGGAAGAGCCGACATCGAATGATCAAAAAGCAACGTCGCTATGAACACTTAGCTGCCACAAGCCAGTTATCCCCGTGGTAATTTTTATGACACCTCTAGCTTCAAATTCCAAAGGTCTAAAGGATCGTTAGGCTACACTTTCACGGTTCATATTCGTACTGGAAATCAGAATCAAACGAGCTTTTACCCTTCTGTTCCACACGAGATCTCTGTTCTCGTTGAGCTTATCTTAGGACACCTGCGTTATCTTTTAACTGATGTGCCGTCCCAGCCAAACTCTTCACCTGACAATGTCTTTCGCCCGGATCGGCTGGCAGAACGAGCCTTGGGTCCAAAAAGAGGGGCAATGCCCCGCCTCCGATTCACAGAATAAGTAAAATAACGTTAAATGTAGTGGTATTTCACTTTCAACTTTCAGCTCCCACTTATCTTACACCTCTCAAGTCATTTCACAATGTCGGACTAATGTCAAGCTCAACAGGGTCTTCTTTCCCCGCTGATTCTGCCAAGCTCGTTCTTTTGGCTGTGGTTTCGGTGGATAGTAGACAAGGACCGTGGGAATCTCGTTAATCCATTCATGCGTGTCACTAATTAAATTACGAGGCATTTGGCTACCTTAAGAGAGTCATAGTTACTCCCGCCGTTTATCCGTGCTTGATTGAATTTCTTCACTTTGACATTCAGAGCACTAGGCAGAAATCACATTGCGTGAGCATCAGTAGGGACAATTGCAATGCTTTGTTTTAATTAAACAGTTGGATTCCCCTTGTCCGTACTAGTTCTGAGCTGGCTGTTCGACGCCTGGGGAAGGCCCCCAAAGGAGCCGTTCCCAGTCCGTCCCCTGGTCGGCACGCGGCGACCCTCTCTTGCCATGGGGGCAGCTCGAGTAGTTCACCGACAGCCGACGGGTTCGGGACTGGGACCCCCATGGCCAGCCCTCAGAGCCAATCCTTTTCCTGAAGTTACGGATCTATTTTGCCGACTTCCCTTGCCTACATTGTTCCATCGACCAGAGGTTGTTCACCTTGGAGACCTGATGCAGTTATCAATACGACCGGGCGTGGGCAGTACTCAGTCCTCCGAATTTTCAAGGGCCGCCGAGGATGGACTAGACACCGCGCGACGTACGGTGCTCTTTCAGTCCCTGGACCCTACCTCCGGTTGTGCCGTTTCCAGGGTGGACAGGCTATTAAATAGAAAAGATAAATCTTCCCGAGGCCCTCGCCGACGTCTCCAGACTACTTAACGTTGCCGTCAACTGCCACGTCCCGGTTCAGGAATTTTAACCCAATTCCCTTTTGGTGCACGTACGGAATGCACTATTTGTCAAGTTTTCCCCGACCCTTAGGATCGACTAACCATGTGCAAGTACCGTTCACATGGAACCTTTCCCCTTTTCAGCTTCAAAGTTCTCCTTTGAATATTTGCTATTACCACCAAGATCTGCACCGACAGCCACTCCGCCAGGGATCATGCCCTGGGTTTTGCGGCGACCGCTATGCCCTCCTACTCAACGGGGCCTGGCACTTGCCCCGACAGCCATGTATAGGTCGTGCGCTTAAGCGCCATCCATTTTCGGGGCTAGTTGATTTGGCAGGTAAGTTGTTATGCACTCCTTAGCGAATTTCAACTTCCATGACCACCGTCCTGCTGTCTTAATCGACCAATACCCATTGTGGGATCTTGGTTAGCGTGCAGTTGGGCACCGTAACCTGGCTTCCAGTTCATCCCGCATCGCTAGTTCTGCTTACCAAAAATGGCCCACTTGGAGCTCTTGATTCCGTGGCGCGGCTCAACAAAGCAGTCACGCCGTCCTACCTATCATGAGGGAAACTTCAGGGGAAACCAACTACTAGATGGTTCGATTAGTCTTTTTCCCCTATACCCAAGTCAGACGAACGATTTTCAGGTCAGTATCGCTGCGGGCCTCCACCAGAGTTTCCTTTGGCTTCGCCCCGCTCAGGCATAGTTTACCATCTTTCGGGTCCCGACAGGTATACTTGCACTCGAACCCTTCTCAGAAGATCAAGGTCGGTCAGTGGTACACCTCTTGGAGGGGATCTCACAAATCAGCTTGCTTGCACCTTGCGGGTTTACGCACCCGTTGACTCGCACACATATCAGACTCTTTGGTCCGTGTTTCAAGACGGGTCAAATGGGGAGCCCGCAGGCCAGCACCAGGAGCGCGCAGACGCCGAAGACTCCAAAGGGGCGCGCTGCCCCATAACAATCTAGGCTACGGCGTTCTGCGAGCATATCTACTGCCTGGGCTTTGGCCGTCACCCCAATTTGCGCTGGTCGGCGCTCCGAGTCGATCGACAGACCAGCTGTCGTCGTTCCGCATACGATCGGGGTGCATTTCTAGCCCCTATCCGCTTCCCTCTCGACAATTTCAAGCACTCTTTGACTCTCTTTTCAAAGTCCTTTTCATCTTTCCCTTGCAGTACTTGTTCGCTATCGGTCTCTCGCCCGTATTTAGCCTTGGATGGAATTTACCGCCCGCTTAGGGCTGTATTCCCAAGCAACCTGACTCACCGACAGCGCCTCGTGGTGTGATAAGGTCCGAGCACGATGGGGTCTCACCCTCTCTGGCGCCCCTTTCCAGGGGACTTGGGCCCGGTCCACCACTGAGGACGCTTCTTCAGACTACAATTCAGACGGCGGAGCCACCCGATTCTCAAGCTGGGTTGTTCCCGGTTCACTTGTCTTTACTAAAGGAATCCTTGTAAGTTTCTTTTCCTCCGCTTATTGATATGCTTAAACTCAGCGGGTAATCTCGCCTGACCTGTGGTCGCGGTCGTAGCGCACTGCACTGGATGGTCTATCTTCAGTCATGCATGCGCGATGGGACTACACACGACAACTCGCGAGTTAAATGGACCAACCACCACTTGTCGGGACATCCGTCGCGTCGGACTAGCATTTCAAAAAATCGCGCCTCGAGACACGGGAGGCCACAATCCGTCCCCATGCATGCACACGGCGACCCAGTGTTGGGGCTCGAGGTGGGAGGGGTGACGCGATGAGTGACGCCCAGGCAAACATGCCCTTGGCCTGACAGCTTCGGGTACAACTTGCGTTCAAAGACTTGATGGTTCACGGGATTCTGCAATTCACACCATGTATCGCATTTCGCTATGTTCTTCATCGATGCGAGAGTCGAGATATCTATTGCTGAGAGTCAATTTCGATTCGTAAAGGACCAAGGCCTAACCCATCACACCACGGAAGGAGCAGGGATAAGCCGGCCCCCATTTTTCATTTTCCTTGGTGCATTCCGCGCCAGGGTTCGTTGTTTGCAGGGAGTTCGCCCCGACTCGGGACCGACACATGGGATGGGGACGAACCGCCTCCCACGCATCGTTTAAACGGGTTTGCAGGTCGTTCTGCCTTCGCAAGGTTCGACAATGATCCTTCCGTAGGTTCATCTAAGGAAACCTTGTTACGACTTCTCCTTCCTCTAAATGATAAGGTTATGTGGACTTCTCGTGACGTTGCGGGCAGCGAACCGCCCACATCGCTACGACCCAAACACTTCATCGGATCATTCAATCAGTAGGAGCGATGGGCGGTGTGACACCCGAGTTTTAGCCATACATTCAACTACTGTTGCATCCCTTATTTGCGCATTTCCTTCTGTGCATTATTAACTGCCTTCTTAAATTACTATTCACTCTGTTTTTAAACTTCATACTATTAACGAATTATCATTTTTATTAAATCATATTAATTGTTAGAGTAGTGGGAAAAATGAGCAATTGAGCTAGAAACGATAGGAAAGCTCGTTTAGAAAATGATTTTAGTAGTTCAATGAATAGTATTACGTAACTAACTTAGAGTTTTAATTAACTAGCACACATGTTTCACTTTAGGCTCGTTTTAAGCTTGCTACGCGCATTATAATTGACCACTTAAACACCCAAACATGACCCCACCACAATATATACTCAACATAACATAACATTAGCTCATATAACACAAGAAAAAAAAATAAAAGCTGAAAAAAACAGGCACAAGTCCGACAGCAGCAAATAGGAAAATAGGAAGCTTTTTGCTCTTTAATCCTTCAATTCAAGCCACTTCAAGCCTTGAGCAACTAGTGTAGGGTGTTTGCAAGCTTCCTAGGTGCTCCTACGCATATTGGTGAGGGATTTCACGGCTTATTTTCGCATTTCTAAATAGTTGCTATTTTCTTGATTTGTTGAAAATGTGTTCAAATGCTATTGTATTGATTATCTATGCTATTATACCATGTATATGAATGCTAGGGAACACATTTGAGCCATCGTTTCGCTTTTTAAACGGTTAGAATCATTAGTTTGATTTTTAGGGTGAATAGTGATAGAAATTCTAGGGTTTTGTGATATTGCGTGTTTTAACTTGATTCAATGCTTCTAATAGATGCCTTAGGTGCTAGTGAAGGTAGTCTAATAGCCCCGTGCACTTGCATTGTCCTAAAATCGCATAAAACGTAAAATAGTCGACTTTAACAAAGGGCTTTCGGGGTTAATGCGAATCCGGGTGGATTAGGGCTTCACTTATAGTATTCTTAGGCTACCTAGGTGCTATAGAAGCTTTGAAAACCTTTGTTTGAAGCCCGGATAAGGTATGTGTAGTTTAAAGCCATAAGAGGGAATTTGGGACTTTCGGGGTAATCGCGAGCGTTTGAATGAATTAGAGGGTTGAGAGGGTTCCTTGAAGGTTAGTTAGAGGGTTGGGAGAGTTTTCCTTTGAAATAAAATCATTAACTTTGGTTTGGAAGAGAAATAGTTTGAAAAATAAAGGGGTTTAGGTGCAATTTCGGTTGACTCACACTTCTAAACCCATGGCATGACTTCTTGAGTGTTTATATGTGGTTTCAAGTTGATTTGGAGCTTTTGGTATGATTCTATACTTATCTTGCATATGTCTCTTTCTAAAACTGCATATTTGCTTATATAATTGTTCTATTGTAAATGCATCGAGGTCAACCTACTTTGTTGATCCTCCTATGTGTTAATGCTTATATTATTGCTATTAACTTGACATTGTTAAGTGCATTGCATAGTGGTTGCACAACCATAGTGTCAGGGGCGGATATGTTGAATATCAGCTGGGCGGCAGAGGGCTTGGCAGTGGGTATTCAAACTCCGTGCCCTAGTCCCTCATTCGCCTGGTTCGGAGATTTCCAGGGGATGTTGGGTCGAAGCATTATCGGGGTACATCCGGAGTACACCCACTGGAGTGTTTGGGGTTATGCTGACTTATCGTGATCGTGCTCGTGGTTCGTGGATCGTGAATGAAGACCAGTGAAGATTGGTGTATAGGGGTTTTATGAAATGAATCCTTTAAATGTGTGGTTATTTAAGTTATCATTGTTTCTTTAATTGTCTAAGTGTTATTATTGTATAATTGTATTATCTGTTGCATTGCACGCCCGGGGACTATATCTCTCACTGGGCAACAGTGGTTGCTCATACCTCGATATATGTTTCAGGAGACGCTGAGGGTGATCCCCAGCTTGTTGAGTTAGTTGAGGAAGAGGAAGTTCAGACTGATCCTTTACCTTAGTTGTTGTGCTTGATAGCTTGAGGTGGTTTAAATTCTTGCTGCTATGTGGAAGGCTCAACTGTTTATCTTATGTCCTATTTTGTGGCCTAAGGTCTATGTATATGCTTGTGGTGTAAAGTTGAAGGATAGTAGATTGTGGTGTCGAATTGGAAGCCCATGTCTTGTAATAACTTTTATTCCTGCTTTTATTTCCTTGCATGCTTGGGAGTGAATGGCTTATGGTAGAAATGTTTTATCTTTTAATTATGTTTTATTGATATCCTAGAATGTAATGGCTACTAGACTATGTTGTAAACAAAGTTCTTGCATGCTTGTGTGGTTTTGGAATTGTTGTTTGCTTCAAGGCTCGGATGGCCTTGAATCTTTATATATATAGCCATGAAAAGTTTGTTTACCTTGTAGTTACCTTATTTGCAAGTTTACAGGTTTTCAAATGGCCACGGTACAAGGGAGACTCTGTCCGTGTATCAGGTCCGGACTTAACCTTTAGTTTTGGGGTTGGGTCAGGGCGTGACATTTAAGTGGTATCAGAGCTATAGATTGCATGAAGCCGGGTTAAATTTCTCAGTCTGTGGGTAGAGATTTGTTATGTGACTTTGTGAATGCATGAGTCTTTGATTTTGATTTGTCTAAGTGAAATTTGAATAAGGAATGAACATGCTAGCATGGAAATAGAATATCAAGAGTCTAGAATGTCAAGTATGATCTAGTGACTTATGTGTACTTCAAGAATGTAGAATATTTATTTGAACTTCTATATACTTGATTTTATGTGAATCTATTTGGATTTTTCTTTATGTGTTTACTTATAAATTTCATATATACATATATATACATGTCATAACACTTTGCATTCTAGCTATTCGAGATGGGGCCCCGCCGTCGTACTGAGAATCAGAATGTTGGTGGAGAACCAGAGGGGTTCATGGGCAAGAAGCTGATGTGGCAGAAAATGCACCGCAGGTTCAAGAACCGAGCACTGCACAGATCTTGGCCACGATGGCCACTGCTATGAACACCATCGCCCAGTTTGTGACACAGCAGGGTCAGCCAGGGGTCGTTGGAGGTAATCAGGCTGCTAGAGCCGGAGGTAGTGCCCCTACCGGAGGTAATCTGTATGACCGGTTTATTCATCATGGGGCCTATACTTTCTTTGGAGAACCGGACGATATGAAGGCTGAGATGTGGCTGAGGAAGTTTGAAAGAGTGGCAGCAATACTCGAGTGCCATGATGATAGAAAGATCACTTATGCCACATTCCTTCTAGAGGGTGACGCTGAAGATTGGTGGCGTACCGTCAGTGAGAAATGGGAAGCCAAGGGGGTTCATCATTCGTGGGCCGACTTTGTCCGAGAGTTCCGAGACAAGTACATATCAGTGGTTGCCTGCGAGAGGCGTCAAACAGAGTTCATAAACTTGAAACAGGGAAGTATGACAGTAGATCAATATGAGGCTACTTTTACCAGGCTTTCCCGTTATGCGCCAGCTTTGATACAGCCGGAGGGCATGAAGATCCAGAGATTCATCCTGGGTTTGAGGAGGGATATTATGCTAAATTTGTCTACAAATGATTTTCCTAATTATGCTGCAGTAGTTCAAGCCACCTCGAGATATGAGAAACGCAAGGCCGATGTGTTAGCCGAGACCAGTCAATCGAGTAAGCGGTTTCAGTCTCAGAGTCAAGGGTACCAGGGACAGGCTATATCAGTTGGGCAAAGTTCACAGCCGAGGCAAACTCAGAGTTATACAGGGCCTACTCAAACTCAGACATGACCAGTTCAGAGTCAGACTCAGAGTCAATTCCGTCCAGCAGTATCCCGTTCGCAGCAGGGTAGTTCAGCTACCTCTTCTTACAGAGCTCCTTTGGGAGGCACTACTCTAAGACGTTGTAACACCCTATTCCCTCTCGAGACCGGGAGTTCTATCAATCAATCTAACCACAACCCAAACCAAACCAGGGCAAGATTTTAGGGAAGACGGACAGAGTCTCCCCTGTTTCTAGGCAAATTGCAAAACCTGTAATAGCATATAAATGGACCAACACCGTGTCCAACTATTCAACCACCTCAAGGCCATCCGAGCCTTGGTTCACAACAATTTAAACTCAGCAAGTATACATACATTTCCAATTTAAAAGCTAACATATCTCTTTTCATTTTTGACAAGTACATTCAAACTAGATAATAAAACCGCACTAAGCTACTGTATAAAATAAACTATCATGCCATTCTAACTCTTTTCCTCTAGACATTACAAACATGCTGTGAAGTTAAGCTATGCTAACTGATTACATAAACTAGCTTATCAATTCACCTCAACTACTTAGCTAAATTTAAATTACATTTCTTTTAACAATAAATACATACAACATATGAAATCATATATCTTTACATCTTCAACACTCAAGCCACATAGGCACGCAAGACAACTCTTCAGGCACGAACTTTCACGAAATCACGAACTTTCTAGCTAACATGACATTTCCTGAAATGTGGTGGTGAGGAGTGAGTATACACAACACGTATACTCAGTGAGAGCGAGACAGATATCGAGGTGGAGAGAAAGAAGATCGTGCAATGCAAATAGGTACAATTAAGCAATACAATCAATAAAAGGCATTCAATATATACAACAATACAATAAACAATTAAGAAAAGCATTAACACTACCAATCAAAGCTATACAACACTTTGAAAGCTATGGATCACTCGAGCGAGTAATGTACCGATCACGATTCCGATGACATTAACGATGACGCGCCGGCCCAAACCACCTTATAACACCAGTTTGGAATACCCCGGAAGTATCCATCAATTCTACGACCCAAAACTCCCTGGGAGGCAACCCAAGCGAGAAGAGGGAATAGCAGCGGAGCTAGAGCAACCAACACTGGCAACCCGAGGCTACCCAGAGAGGCCCATCACTCACGCGTGAAACACTATGCAATGCAAGACTCGATACAAGGCAATAAACGAGCAATATCAAGCATTCTCAACAATCGATAAACATTTCAATCAATAATCAACTCCAACAAGTGTAATAAGCATTAACAAGCATTTGCAATCAAACAAGTAACAAGAACAACACCAACTAACATTATCAAGCAATAACAAGCATTCTATAGGCATTATAAGCATTCTATAGGCATTATAAGCATTCTATAGGCAACATAAGCATTCTATAAGCAATATAAGCATACTATAATCAATATAATCATTCTATGAGCAATATAAGCATTCTATAATCAATATAAACATACTATAAGCAATATTCTATGAAAACACACAAAATCACAAAAATGACCCCAACTTCAAAACACTACTACTTTCAAACGAGCCACGAGCTTTGAAAACCAACTTCACCAATCCTCCTACGTCACCATAAGGCACGTCTAAAGACCCCGAAACCCTACTTAACCCTGGAATTCACACAAAGTCCTGATTTCCTCCTTTGCTCATTTGAACTACAACTATACTAACGAAACACCCAGCCAACGCCATAATCGCACCAAAAGTGCTTCCATGACCTCCCGAAACAATGCCATCACGCAAAACGAGAAAATACTAAAATTGACCTAAACGACCCCGACTTTCACCAAGGCATAATTCCTGTTTTTTCCATTACGCAACCCAAACAAACCATACATTTAGGCATTCTAGCACACCTAGCACATTTCTACATCAACGGATAGCATAACGGAGCAACTTCATCGTTTCAAGGGTTTACTATTCATAAAACACTATTCATTAATCAATTTAAATTACAATCTCAACATTTAACCGCAGAAAATGTTAAAAAGCTATAAATACATGTTCTACAATCAACAAGGAACATTCTTTAAGCAACAAAACGATTAAAACAACAATCTACGCATAAAATCCAAAAATCAAAGTTTAGACACAAATATTTCAAATGCGCAAATAACGATGAAACCCTCACCTTAGACGCTCCTAGACGCTAGGGAAACCACGCTGGATGCCTCGGAAACCACCCCGCACAAGCTCACGCGACGAAATGAAGATTTGAAATTGAAATGTTTTTTTTTCTTTTTCCTCCATGGTTTCAGCCATGGCCTTTATTTTTCTGGTTTTTGCTATTTGTTTCGTATTTCATACATAAATAAAAGATGACAAATGGTCAAAGCTTCGGTCAACCCGCTAAACCAAAACAGCTATGCGCGACCTTACAAAAATGGCCATAACTTCTTCTAGAAAACTCCAATTCACGAACGGTTTGAAGCCTCAGAAACTAGACTCGTAGAGCTTTCCAACCATATATAATTTGCTACCTAACTCTTCTCCAATTGGTTCAGATTTAATTCCAAAGTTGACCCAAAATTTGACTAACTTAACATTGCATTTTTTTATTTCTAATCCCAAGTTTGCCCTTTATTAAACATTTCAAAAATTTTCACCTTGTCCTAGTTGGTCAATGTAGATGAAAAGTCAACTAGTTTTGTCAAAGAAGGTGAAAGGTCAATAAAATGCAATTTAAATGAACTTTAAATGCTATTGAATGCATGCCAGGTTCGGGGTATCACATCCTTCCCCCCTTAAAACAATTGCGTCCACATAATTCTTCTTCCAATAGAACTCAGCATCATCTGAAATCCAATTCTGACTAATCTTCATTGGTTGAAGAATCCCGTTGACACGAATACCGAAGAAGAATAAAATTCCAACCAAAAGCGCCGAGATAATATTGGTAAAAACCTAAGCAAAGATACTATAGATAAAATCACATCACATATTAATGATAAGAAGAATACTGAATGAATACCCCATACACGAATCTCGAGTAGAAGTTCAACTATTACTGCCCGAGGATTCCCAAACAAGAAGCCAAATAAAGGCTCAAACAAAGGTTCCATCCAGAGGTCCAAATAAGTACCCCACTGGTCATGAATTTCATAGAAGAATGCCCTGTTAAGAGTGCTGAAGAAAATACTAAGAACCCAATCAAATATATTTCAAAGTTCTAAAGAAGCCTTCCAAATAATAACCCCATGGGACACCCAATTAGATTCCGAGTTTTGCTATCAAATGCTGAGAGGAATGTCAAAGGAAATAGCAGAGAAAATATAATGTGCCCAATAAAACAACCAAGTTGAATAACAAACATAGTTTCCCATCAAAGCCAAACTCTGAGGCCTCTTCACTATTTGCCAAGTGAAAACTTCATGCAACCTTGCCAATAAGGAAAATACCAATAGAACGCCCAATAAGAATTTCAAAGAATACCCTAAGTAGTATTATACAATAACTCTGATAGGAACTCCAAATACCAAACCTACTGAGGAACACTGAAGAAGACATCCGAAACAATGCTCCAATAAGAAAGTAGCCAAGTTTGCCTAATAAGTAAATATTAAATAATTGGCCACTGAGAATTCCAGAAAATACCATTGAAGAATTTCCAATCAGGATGCCAGTATCACACCAATAAGGACCGAGACACATATACCATAGATATTACTGTGCAGTAAGGCCGATTAAAATCCCAATAGCCAAATCCACCGAGAAATGCCAACAGAAGTCTCCAAAGAATACCCATTAAGAAAACCAAAGAATGCTCCAAAGAATAAACAAATAAAACCCCAAGAGAAAGCTACCCTTTCACAACTGTTAAGCACAGAGGAGGACCATAGAGATTTGCCAATAACCGAGCTCCAAAAGCAAACACGAATTCCCAAATTAAGGCTAGTCAAATGCCATTCATTTCCTGCCAATCCATACACCTTGAAAAGCCAGCGGTGAACCACTTTCTTCAGGGGAGGAAGAGGACTTACTTACCATTTCCATAGGACATGTATGAATGCCAATATATCATATTTATACCTATGCCTTAAGCTATTATGCAAGCAAGTTTATAAGAGAGTTTATAAAACAATTTAATCATCAAAGTCATTCAAACATGACAATCAATTCAAGCACAACATAATCAATTCAAATCACGGTATAACCAATTCAAGACATCTAATACACACATTACATGCAATACTCCAAGCAAATAACAATCCACGAGATCAATTCGATTCACGATGCCATTTCGATAGGTCAATTCAATGCACAACTAGACACTTCACTTCACTTAGCACACAATTAACACATAACACATAACTATATCACATAGGAGCACACATTCAGGTCAAGACACACAATCTCACATACAAGCATACACTTTCAAGACACACTTAACAAGCATACATTCAAGGGTCACTACCCACCAGACCGAGGACCCTGTCCCGGCTTATGAGCTAGACAAGCTCTGATACCACCTGTAACACCCCGTTCCCTCTCGAGACCGGGAGTTCTATCAATCAATCTAACCACAACCCAAACCAAACCCGGGCAAGATTTTAGGGAAGACGGACAGAGTCTCCCCTGTTTCTAGGCAAATTGCAAAACCTGTAATAGCATATAAATGGACCAACACTGTGTCCAACCATTCAACCACCTCAAGGCCATCCGAGCCTTGGTTCACAACAATTTAAACTCAGCAAGTATACATACATTTCCAATTTAAAAGCTAACATATCTCTTTTCATTTTTGACAAGTACATTCAAACTAGATAATAAAACCACACTAAGCTACTGTATAAAATAAACTATCATGCCATTCTAACTCTTTTCCTCTAGACATTACAAACATGCTGTGAAGTTAAGCTATGCTAACTGATTACATAAACTAGCTTATCAATTCACCTCAACTACTTAGCTAAATTTAAATTACATTTCTTTTAACAATAAATACATACAACATATGAAATCATATATCTTTACATCTTCAACACTCAAGCCACATAGGCACGCAAGACAACTCTTCAGGCACGAACTTTCACGAAATCACGAACTTTCCAGCTAACATGACATTTCTTGAAATGTGGTGGTGAGGAGTGAGTATACACAACACGTATACTCAGTGAGGGCGAGACAGATATCGAGGTGGAGAGAAAGAAGATCGTGCAATGCAAATAGGTACAATTAAGCAATACAATCAATAAAAGGCATTCAACATATACAACAATACAATAAACAATTAAGAAAAGCATTAACACTACCAATCAAAGCTATACCACACTTTGAAAGCTATGGATCACTTGAGCGAGTAATGTACCGATCACGATTCTGATGACATTAACGATGACGCGCCGGCCCAAACCACCTTATAACACCAGTTTGGAATACCTCGGAAGTATCCATCAATTCTACGACCCAAAACTCCCTGGGAGGCAACCCAAGAGAGAAGAGGGAATAGCAGCGGAGCTAGAGCA
Organism: Ehretia macrophylla; assembly: GCA_037974665.1. NCBI lineage: Eukaryota > Viridiplantae > Streptophyta > Magnoliopsida > Boraginales > Ehretiaceae > Ehretia > Ehretia macrophylla. The sequence goes on along the minus strand of CM075779.1, from coordinate 31,225,684 downwards.
ACCAACACTGGCAACCCGAGGCTACCCAGAGAGGCCCATCACTCACGCGTGAAACACTATGCAATACAAGACTCGATACAAGGCAATAAACGAGCAATATCAAGCATTCTCAACAATCGATAAACATTTCAATCAATAATCAACTCCAACAAGTGTAATAAGCATTAACAAGCATTTGCAATCAAACAAGTAACAAGAACAACACCAACTAACATTATCAAGCAATAACAAGCATTCTATAGGCATTATAAGCATTCTATAGGCAACATAAGCATTCTATAAGCAATATAAGCATACTATAATCAATATAATCATTCTATGAGCAATATAAGCATTCTATAATCAATATAAACATACTATAAGCAATATTCTATGAAAACACACAAAATCACAAAAATGACCCCAACTTCAAAACACTACTACTTTCAAACGAGCCACGAGCTTTGAAAACCGACTTCACCAATCCTCCTACGTTACCATAAGGCACGTCTAAAGACCCCGAAACCCTACTTAACCCTGGAATTCACACAAAGTCCCAATTTCCTCCTTTGCTCATTTGAACTACAACTATACTAACGAAACACCCAACCAACGCCATAATCGCACCAAAAGGGCTTCCATGGCCTCCCGAAACAATGCCATCACGCAAAACGAGAAAACGCTAAACTCAACCTAAACGACCCCGACTTTCACCAAGGCATAATTCCTATTTTTTCCATTACGCAACCCAAACAAACCATGCATTTAGGCATTCTAGCACACCTAGCACATTTCTACATCAACGGACAGCATAACGGAGCAACTTCATCGTTTCAAGGATTTACTATTCATAAAACACTATTCATTAATCAATTTAAATTGCAATCTCAACATTTAACCGCAGAAAATGTTAAAAAGCTAAATACATGTTCTACAATCAACAAGGAACATTATTTAAGCAACAAAACGATTAAAACAACAATTTACGCATAAAATCCAAAAATCAAAGTTTAGACACAAATATTTCAAATGAGCAAATAACGATGAAACCCTCACCTTAGACGCTCCTAGACGCTAGGGAAACCACGCTAGATGCCTCGGAAACCACCCCGCACAAGCTCACGCGACGAAATGAAGATTTGAAGTTGAAATTTTTTTTTTCTTTGTCCTTCATGGTTTCAGCCATGGCCTTTATTTTTTTGGTTTTTGCTCTTTGTTTCGTATTTCATACATAAATAAAAGATGACAAATGGTCAAAGCTTCGGTCAACCCGCTAAACCAAAACAGCTATGTGCGACGTTACAAAAATGGTCATAACTTCTTCTAGAAAACTCCAATTCACGAACGGTTTGAAGCCTCAGAAACTAGACTCATAGAGCTTTCCAACCATATATAATTTGCTACCTAACTCTTCCCCAATTGTTTCAGATTTAATTCAAAAGTTGACCCAAATTTTGACTAACTTAACATTGCATTTTTTTATTTCTAATCCCAAGTTTGCCCTTTATTAAACATTTTAAAAATTTTCACCTTGTCCTAGTTGGTCAATGTAGATGAAAAGTCAACTAGTTTGGTCAAAGAAGGTGAAAGGTCAATAAAATGCAATTTAAATGAACTTTAAATGCTATTGAATACATGCCAGGTTCGGGGTATCACAGACGTCACCAACATTGCAGCTTCTGTCAGCGTCAGGGCCACACTAAGGATGTTTGTTGGAAGAAATAGAACAAGTGTACAGGCTGCAGCAGTGATCAGCACAAGGTTAAGGACTGTCAGAAATTTAAGAACCCTAGGGGTCAGACGTCAGCTGAGAACTCTCAGACCAGGGCACCAGTTGCAGCACCACCACCACGAGGCCAGGCCCGTGTATTTGCTTTGGATGCTGAGGAGCTTCCGGATACAACCGCTGTGGTAGAAGGTATTTTTCTTCTTAATGATCAATCAGTTAAGGTTTTAATTGATTTCGGGGCTTCGCATTCTTTTATTACTCCTACTTGTGCACAAAATGCTAAATTGAAACATGATAAACTGTTGCATGAGATTGTGGTTTATACTCCTATGGGTCCGAAGTTTGTTACTAGATCTATTTGCAGAGCATGTAATATTTATATTCAAGGTCGTGTTTTTCATGTCGATTTAATTATTCTACCTTTCCGCGACTTTGAAATTATATTGGGGATGGACTGGTTAAGTAAATATTATGCCCAGCTTGATTGTAGAAAGAAGATTGTGTATCTAGAAATTCCTGACCAGCCTGTACTTAAAATAGTTGGTAGTAGAAAATCTACGGGAACTCCTATTATTTCTTCTATTAGAGCATCTAAATTATTGAGCAAGGGTTGTGAGGCTTATCTTGCATATTTGATTAATCAACCTGTGGATCAATTGAAATTGAATGATGTACCTATCGTGAGGGAGTTTCTGGGGGTCTTTCCTGAGGAATTACCTGGGTTACCGCCTGATAGAGAGATAGAGTTCATGATTGACTTACTGCCGGGGACTTCACCTATCTCTAGGACTCCGTATAGAATGGCTCCACCCGAATTGTAGGAATTGAAAGTTCAATTGTAGGGCTTGCTTGAGAAGAGATTCATTCAGCCGAGTTCTTCGCCTTGGGGTGCGCCAGTCTTATTTGTTAAAAAGAAAGACGGATCTCTTCGCTTATGCATTGATTATCGAGGTCTTAATCAGGTAACCATCAAAAATAAATATCCTTTGCCTTTAATTGAAGAGTTATTTGATCAGTTGCAAGGCGCCAGGGTATTCTCTAAATTCGATCTGAGGCAAGGCTATTATCAGTTGAGGATTAAGAAAGATGATGTTCCTAAAACTGCTTTCAGAACTCGATATGGCCATTATGAGTTTGTTGTCTTGCCGTTTGGTCTTACTAATGCTCCCGCCGCATTCATGGATTTAATGCAGAGGGTATTCCGTCCTTATCTGGACCAATTTGTGGTCATATTCATTGATGATATTCTTGTCTATTCTAAATCTGAGGCGGAACATGAACAACATCTCAGAATTGTGTTGCAGACTCTTCAGGAGCATCAATTATTTGCAAAGTTTAGCAAATGTGAATTCTGGCTTAAGCAAGTTGCTTTTCTTGGCCATATTATCTCGCAGGATGGTATTTCTATTGATCCAGCGAAGATTGAAGTGGTGTTATCTTGGAAACGACCTGAAACTGTAACAGAAATTCGTAGCTTCCTTGGTTTAGCTGGGTATTATCGGAGGTTTGTCAAGGATTTCTCTAAGATTGCAGGGCCTTTAACTCAATTTACTCAGAAGAAAACAATATTTGACTGGAATGATAAATGCGAGGCCAGCTTCCAGGAATTGAAGAAGAGATTGACTACAGCTCCTATTCTTGTTTTACCTGAGGGTTATGATAATCTGGTGATCTATAGTGATGCTTCGAAGGAAGGTCTGGGTTGTGTATTGATGCAGAAAGGCAGGGTTATTGCTTATGCTTCCAGGAAACTGAAGCCTTATGAACTCAACTATCCGACTCATGATCTTGAGCTTGCAGCTATCATTCTTGCATTAAAGAAATGGCGTCATTATCTCTGGGGCAACAAGTTTGAAATCTTTACAGATCATAAGAGCTTGAAATATCTGTTTTCACATAAATAGTTGAACATGAGGCAGAGGCGTTGGCTGGAATTACTTGAGGACTATAACTGCATTATTAACTATCTTCCAGGTAAGGCCAATATTGTTGCTGATGCTTTGAGCCAAAAGGCTACTGTTGCTAGCTTGATTATCAAGAATTGGGAATTCATGGAAGAATTATGCTTATGGAAGCCTAGTACTTCAAATTCTAGTATTCAATTCGCAAGTTTGCAGATTCAATCTCTATTATTATCCAGGATTCGGGAAGCTCAACAGGCTGATCTTCAATTGTTGAAAGTCTTAGAGAATTCTAAAGGGGGAGAGTCGGATTTCAAACTTCACGACGATGGTATTCTCAAATTCAAAGGTAGAATCTGTATTCCGAGTGATCCAACTTTGAAGAAGGATATTCTTGCTGAGGCACACAGTTCTAGATATACTATCTATCCAGGCAGTACTAAAATGTATAAAGATTTGAAGCAGAATTTCTGGTGGAATAATATGAAGAGAGAAATTGCTGACTATATTGCTCGATGTCTTACTTGTCAAAAAGTTAAAGCAAAACATCAGAGACCTGCAGGGTTGTTGCAGCCTTTGGCTATTCCTGTTTGGAAATGGGATCATATTACCATGGATTTCGTATCAGATTTACCGAGGTCTTCGAAGGGTAATGACTCAGTTTGGGTTTTTGTGGATAGATTGACCAAGACTTCTCACTTTATTGCTAAAAAGAAGTCTGATTCTCTTGATAAGCTAGTAGAATTGTATATTGAGAATGTTGTCCGACTTCATGGAATTCCAAAGAGCATTGTGTCAGATAGAGATCCCAGATTCACATCTCAGTTCTGGCAGAAGATTCAGAAAGCTTTGGGCACGACTTTGAGTTTTAGTACAGCTTATCACCCTCAGACAGATGGTCAATCCGAGAGAACTATCTTAATCCTCGAGGATATGTTACGGGCTTGTATTCTGGACTTCGGTAAGAGTTGGGAGAAGTATTTGCCACTAGCAGAGTTCGCCTACAACAATAGTTATCAAGCTACTATTGGTATGGCACCTTATGAGGTACTGTATGGGCGTAAATGCCGGTCTCCTCTCTACTAGGATGATGTTGGTGAAATGAAAATGGTCGACCCTACTCTCTTACCTGAAATGAACAAAATGATTGATCATGTGCAGCTTATCAGAAAAAGAATGCTTGTAGCACAAAGCTGGCAAAAGAGTTATGCAGATAGACGCCGTCGTGTTCTGAAATTTGCTATGGGGGATCGAGTATTTCTGAAAATTTCTCCTCGCAAGGGTTTGATTCGGCATGGTAAAGGAGGTAAACTCAGTCCTCGATATGTGGGATCATTTGAGATAATTGAAACTATTGGTGAATTGGCTTACCATCTAGCTTTACCTCCCAGTCTGGGCAGAATTCATGATGTATTCCATGTTTCTATGCTTCGGAAGTATCAGCCAGATCCCTCTCACATACTTGAGCCAGAACCGCTAGAGATCAGTGAAACTTTGACCTACACAGAGAAACCTCTTCGAATTATTGATCAGAAGGTTCAGGAGCTGAGGACTAAAAGCATTCTGATGGTTAAAGTGCTGTGGGATCATCACAGAGTAGAGGATGCGACGTGGGAGAGAGAGGATCAGATGCAGAAGCGGTATCCACAGTTATTCGCTGAATCATGTAAGAATTGCGTGGACGCAATTAGTTTAAGGGGGAGAGGATGTGACGCCCGAGTTTTAGCCATACATTCAACTACTGTTGCATCCCTTGTTTGCGCATTTCCTTCTGTGCATTATTAACTGCCTTCTTAAATTACTATTCACTCTGTTTTTAAACTTCATACTATTAACGAATTATCATTTTTATTAAATTATATTAATTGTTAGAGTAGTGGGAAAAATGAGCAATTGAGCTAGAAGCGATAGGAAAGCTCGTTTAGAAAATGATTTTAGTAGTTCAATGAATAGTATTACGTAACTAACTTAGAGTTTTAATTAACTAGCACACATGTTTCACTTTAGGCTCGTTTTAAGCTTGCTACGTGCATTATAATTGACCACTTAAACACCCAAACATGACCCCACCCCAATATATACTCAACATAACATAACATTAGCTCATATAACACAAGAAAAAAAAAATAAAAGCTGAAAAAAATAGGCACAAGGCCGACAGTAGCAAACAGGAAAATAGGAAGGTTTTTGCTCTTCAATCCTTCAATTCAAGCCACTTCAAGCCTTGAGCAACTAGTGTAGGGTGTTTGCAAGCTTCCTAGGAGCTCCTACGCGCATTGGTGAGGGATTTCACGGCTTATTTTCGCTTTTTTAAATAGTTGCTATTTTCTTGATTTGTTGAAAATATGTTCAAATGCTATTGTATTGATTATATATGCTATTATACCATGTATATGAATGCTAGGGAACACATTTGAGCCATCGTTTCGCTTTTTAAACGGTTAGAATCGTTAGTTTGATTTTTAGGGTAAATAGTGACGAAAATTCTAGGGTTTTGTGAAATCGCGCGTTTTAACTTGATTCAATGCTTCTAATAGATGCCTTAGGTGCTAGTGAAGGTAGTCTAATAGCCCCGTGCACTTGCATTGTCCTAAAATCGCATAAAACGTAAAATAGTCGACTTTAACAAAGGGCTTTCGGGGTTAATATGAATCCAGGTGGATTCAGGCTTCACTTCTAGTATTCTTAGGCTACCTAGGTGCTATAGAAGCTTTGAAAACCTTTGTTTGAAGCCCGGATAAGGTATGTGTAGTTTAAAGCCATAAGAGGGAATTTGGGGCTTTCGGGGTAATCGCGAGCGTTTGAATGAATTAGAGGGTTGAGAGGGTTCCTTGAGGGTTAGTTAGAGGGTTGGGAGAGTTTTCCTTTGAAATGAAATCATTAACTTTGGTTTGGAAGAGAAATAGTTTGAAAAATAAAGGGGTTTAGGTGCAATTTCGGTTGACTCACACTTCTAAACCCATGGCATGACTTCTTGAGTGTTTATATGTGGTTTCAAGTTGATTTGGAGATTTTGGTATGATTCTATACTTATCTTGCATATGTCTCTTTCTAAAACTGCATAGTTGTTTATATAATTGTTCTATTCTAAATGCATCGAGGTCAACCTACTTTGTTGATCCTCCTATGTGTTAATGCTTATATTATTGCTATTAACTTGCCATTGTTAAGTGCATTGCATAGTGGTTGCGCAACCATAGTGTCAGGGGCGGATGTGTTGAATATCGGTTGGGCGGCAGAGGGCTTGCCAGTAGGTATTCAAACTCCGTGCCCTAGTCCCTCATTCGCCTGGTCTGAAGATTTCTAGGGGATGTTGGGTCGTAGGATTATTGGGGTACATCCGGAGTACACCCACTGGAGTGTTTGGGGTTATGCTGACTTATCGTGATCGTGCTCGTGGTTCGTGGATCGTGAATGAAGACCAGTGAAGATTGGTGTATAGGGGTTTTATGAAATGTATCCTTTAAATGTGTGGTTATTTAAGTTATCATTGTTTCTTTAATTGTCTAAGTGTTATTGTTGTATAATTGTATTATCTGTTGCATTGCACGCCCCGGGACTATATCTCTCACTGGGCAACAGTGGTTGCTCATACCTCGATATATGTTTCAGGAGACGCTGAGGGTGATCCCCAGCTTGTTGAGTTAGTTGAGGAAGAGGAAGTTCAGACTGATCCTTTACCTTAGTTGCTGTGCTTGATAGCTTGAGGTGGTTTAAATTCTTGCTACTATGTGGAAGGCTCAACTGTTTATCTTATGTCCTATTTTGTGGCCTAAGGGCTATGTATATGCTTGTGGTGTAAAGTTGGAGGATAGTAGATTGTGGTGTCAAATTGGAAGCCCATGTCTTGTAATAACTTTTATTCCTGCTTTTATTTCCTTGCATGCTTGGGAGTGAATGGCTTATGGTAGAAATGTTTTATCTTTTAATTATGTTTTATTGATATCCTAGAATGTCATGGCTACTAGACTATGTTGTAAACAAAGTTCTTGCATGCTTGTGTGGTTTTGGAATTGTTGTTTGCTTCAAGGCTCGGATGGCCTTGAATCTTTATATATATAGCCATGAAAAGTTTGTTTACCTTGTAGTTACCTTATTTGCAAGTTTACAGGTTTTCAAATGTCCACGGTACAGGGGAGACTCTGTCCGTGTATCAGGTCCGGACTTAACCTTTAGTTTGGGGGTTGGGTCGGGGCGTGACAGGCGGTGTATACAAAAGGTAGGGACGTAGTCAAAGCGAGCTGATGACTCGCGCTTACTAGGAATTCCTTGTTCAAGACCAACAATTGCAATTATCTATCCCCATCACGATGAAATTTCAAAGAATACCCAAGCCTGTCGACCAAGGCTATAGACTTGTTGAATACATCAGTGTAGCGCGCGTGCGGCCCAGAACATCTAAGGGCATCACAGACCTGTTATTGCCTCAAACTTCCGCAGCCTAAAAGGTCGTAGTCCCTCTATGAAGCTAGCTGTGGAGGGATACCTTCGCATAGCTAGTTAGTAGGCTGAGGTCTCGTTCGTTAATTGAATAAACTAGACAAATCGCTCCACCAACTACGAACGACCATGCACCACCACCCATAGAATCAAGAAAGAGCTCTCAGTCTGTCAATCCTTAGTATGTCTGGACCTTGTAAGTTTTCCCGTGTTGAGTCAAATTAGGCCGCAGGCTCCACTCCTGGTGGTGCCCTTTCGTCAATTCCTTTAAGTTTCAGCCTTGCGACCATACTCCCCCTAGAACCCAAAAACTTTGATTTCTCATAAGGTGTCGGGGGAGTCCTAAAAGCAACGTCCGCCAATCCCTAGTCGGCATCGTTTATGGTTGAGACTAGGACGGTATCTGATCATCTTCGAGCCCCCGACGTTCGTTCTTGATTAATGAAAACATCCTTGGCAAATGCTTTCGCAGTTGTTCGTCTTTCATAAATCCAAGAATTTCACCTTTGACTATGAAATACGAATGCCCCCGATTGTCCCTGTTAATCATTACTCCGATCCCAAAGGCCAACTCAATAGGATCGAAATCCTATAATGTTATCCCATGCTAATGTATACAAAGCGTAGTGAGATGGAGCGCGCGTAGCAGACGCCCTATCCGGCTCCCAACCCTAAAGGTTAGGGCTGAGATACGCCTTTCCATAGAGTCGGCAAGTATAAGCATCGAAACACATGGTCCAGAGCAGCTAAAATACTTGAGATCAAAAGATATATCCATTAGTACACGTTCCGTGTGACTCGTGGGGCTTGGCTCCCGGTACATTACCCAGGGGGGGACCCCAAAACTTTGAGCACGTGACACACTCCCCTACCCAATTTGCAAATGCCTTCGTTGGGAGTTCACCCGTTACCACGACGCGCACATGGGCCAACGAGCAAGGCATTAGCCAACAACCCAACACCATAAACCGCGGCACCCAACTGCAAGACTTCTTCCACACCCCTCACTTGCCAACGAACCAGAGATATGACATCTTCGAAAACGCAAGGCGATTGCCTACCAGGAAACTAGACGATCACGAATAGACGGACGACGCACTATTGACGAGCAAGTTGTGCCCACTGAAATCTGTCGCCCACTAAACGAGGGAACGCTGCATTGCGCCCACCAATGCATGACGCCCCACAAAACAAGGAGTATGGCGCTCCACAAAAAGGCAGGCGCACCTGGCTGCTACGTGGAATGAGGCACGGTCCCGTACCCACAGACCGCCCTCGCGCTCGAATCTACCCAGAGGGATGAGTACAACCCCGCAAGCACTCAGAATCCCTAATACACCATAAAATCATCGTCTATTAATGGAAGAATGACCGGCTGGCTCTGATACCAACTGAGACGGAGCGCGCGCAGCAGACGCCCTGTCCGGCTCCCAATCCAGGAGGTTAGGGCTGAGATACGCCTTTTCATAGAGTCGACAAGTATAAGCATCGAAACACATGGTCCAGAGCAGTTGAAATACCTGAAACCAAAGGATATATCCGTTAGTACCCATTCCGTACGACTCGTAGGGCTTGGCTCCCGACACAGTACCCAGGGGAGGGACCCCAAAACTCTGAGCACATGATAGTAGGCTTGCTTTGAGCACTCTAATTTCTTCAAAGTAACAGCGCCAGAGGCACGACCCGGCCAGTTAAGGCTAGGAACGCATCGTCGACAGAAGGGACGAGACGACCGGTGCACACCTGAGGAGGACCAGCCGACCCATCCCAAAGTCTAACTACAAGCTTTTTTACTGCAACAACTTAAATATACGCAATTGGAGCTGGAATTACCGTGACTATTTGCACCAGACCTGCCCTCCAATGGATCTTTGTTAAGGGATTTAGATTTTACTCATTCCAATTACCAAACTCTTTGAGCCCGGTATTGTTATTTATTGTCACTACCTCCCCGTGTCAGGATTGGGTAATTTGCACACCTGCTGCCTTCCTTGGATGTGGTAGCCATTTCTCAAGCTCCCGCTCTGGAATCAAACCCTAATTCTCCGTCACCCATCACCACCATGGTAGGCCACTATCCTAAGATCGAAAGTTGATAGGGCAGAAATTTAAATGATGCGTCGCCGGCACAAGGGTCGTACGATCCAACTAGTTATCATGAATCATCGCAGTAACGGGCAAAGCCCGCGTCGACCTTTTATCTAATAAATGCATCCTTTCCACAAGTCGGGGTTTGATGCACGTATTAGCTATAGAATTACTACAGTTATCTGAGTAGTAGATACCACAAACAAACTAAAACTGATCTAATAAGCCATTCGCAATTTCACAGTCTAAATTAGTTCATACTTACACATGCATGGCTAAATCTTTGAGACAAGCATATATGACTACTGGCAGGATCAACCAGGTAGCATTCTTCACCGATGCCGGTGTCGCACGAGGCACATCTTCCAGAAGTCGGGGTTTAACAACTAGTGACGAGTGCACGACCGTCGTACGCAATTAGCGACGAACGCTGATTTCGGGCAAAGAGAGGCCAAGGACCCCATACCATCATGGTGTGCCGCATCCGAGAGATCGAGCGACGCCCCACAGGCCACGTGTGCCGCACTTGTTGGAGTGAGCAGCGTGGAACATGGGATGTGCTTAGGGGTTCGCCCTATGTCATCCACAGAGGCAGACGCAAGGCAAAAGATGGATGATGTGACTTTAGACTGCCTTCTTTATAGGTATGCAACACAGGAAACTGACCTACCAACTGAGGCAACGTAAGTACTCGACCCGTGAATGAAGAGGCAAGCAGGGACGGACGTCGCTGCTCAAGCGGGATCCAACTGACCCATACAAGCCGACCATTACTCATGCGCTATCACGTTCGCTATTCCCAGACCACCAAGCCGGTAACCGCCCCACCGTCTAGGCAAAGGAAGCCGTTCAGGCAGACAAAACCGGCGAGATGGCCCGAGAACGCACCGCTAGGCACAAAGAATTTTTGAGGGACAAGGGACAGGAACGGCATGAGGTGCATGACTAGGCCACACGTCGCAAGCTTAGGAGCCTACTTTGTGATGCCTGACCAAGCACCGAGTGCACGCACTTGTGATACCAACCAAAAGCGAACTTCCTGCCCACACGGTGATTGGATCGCCACGACACTAGACCACGTTTGTCGCATTACGACTCAGCGAGGACCATGACGTGGTGTGCTAGGTGATTCGCGTATCGCGCAGGCCTGTGGGAGCACACCGTGGGACGGTTTTGAGGCAGCACGGTGCTTGGATTGCCACAACATTGAAGCTCTAGCCATCGCCTCATCGCAATGCTCGTGTCGTCACTTAACGAATGCCAAGGCCGTGTGCTAGGCGATTCGCGCATCACGCAGTCCCCTACCGTCCCCTTATATGTACCCACATGTATGGAACGGGACAAGCAAACTTCCTGCCCACGCGGTGCTTGAATCGCCACGACACTAGACCATGTCCGTCGCATTACAACTCAGCGACGACCATGGCATCATGTGCTAGGCAATTCGCGCATCGTACAGACCCATTGGAACCAACCAGGGGATAGTTTCAAAGCAATATAGTGGTTGGATCACCACGACAATGAAGCATCAGCAATCGTCTCATCGCAACGCTCACGTCGTTACTTAATGAAAGCCAATGCCTCGTGTGCTAAGCAATTCGCGCATCACGCATGCCACCCACCGTCCCACTGTATGCACCCGTATGCACCCATATGCACAGAACGGGACAAGCATACTACCTTCCTGCCCACGCGGTGCTTGGATCACCATGACACTAGACCACGTCTGTCACATTACGACTTAGCGAGGACCATGGCATCGTGTGCTAGGCGATTCACACATCACACAGGCACGTTAGAACCCATTGGGGGACAGTTTCAAGGCTGCATGGTGATTGGATCGCCATGACATTAATGCATCAACAATCGTCTCATCGCAACGCTAGCGTCGTTGCTTAACGAAAGCCAATGCCACGTGTGCTAGGCGATTTGCACATCACGCTTGCCCCCACCGTCCTCCAAAAGCCACCCAAGCCCACACGATGCTTGGATCACCACGACACTAGACCATGGCCACGCGCATCCACTCAGCAACGACCATGGCTTAATGTGCTAGGCGATTCACGCATCGCGCAGTCCCAACGACACGTCGGGGGACGGGAATGTCCCCCAACGTGTACCTAGCCGGCGGCACGGGAATGGCTAGTTTTGTGCTTGGGCAACCACTCGCCCCCTCATTAGCCATCCCAATGATGTCGATGGTGTTGCGGCACCAAGATGGATAATGAGGGGCTAGGGAAGCCACCACGTTCCTCATTAGCCATCTTGGTGCCGTGCCGAGGGATATACCGGGGAACGCGGGGCGGGGGTGGCACGGCCCCAACGCACGGGTATGCGATGCAATAGCTCGGCATGATTCACTCGGTAGGCATTCTCGCCCACAATATAGCCCACGATATAGCCCACAATGTGCAATGAAATGCCCACAACGTCCCCCCGCATGGACCTCGACTAGGGGGCTTGACACCACATACCCCCCTATAGTACATTTATATGCAAAAACCCAAGTGATAGCAGTAGCGTACATTTTGCCAAAGATTCATAATGGGTGTTTTACACTATAAAAGGCCCCATATGGCGTGATGTTCGTACGCAACTTGCTCCTTATTGATAGCATATGATATCCAAATGCTTTAAGATTATTTTTTTTGAAAAAATATTTTTTAATATTTAATAATTGAGAAAAATCAGAAAAAAATAGTAGAAAATTCAGAAAAATTTATATTAATTCATACAATAATTTGTTAAATGATATTCAAAAATAATTTTTATGGAAAATTAATTTTTAATATTTAAAAATTATGAAAAATAGGGAAAAATCAGAAAAAAAATACTAGAGAACCACTTGATATTTGGCGTTAAAATTTTTTTGGAAAGATTGGGAACCCGATTAATCTAATTCGCCTCACAAATGTGACGAACTGTTATTCGGACAGGGGAAATGATAAGACCACTTCATAGATTCGGAAACCACTTGTAAAAGGACATCAATATCCACATTTGTGTCATAATACATTCCACATGCCCAATACCCACGAATGCTTAACATTGCCCGTCGTGCCCGATGTCCCCTAGTAGTGCCAAAGCCGTCCCTCAACATCCCCCATCGTCCCCCAAGCGTACCCCTATAGTGCCCCAATAGTGCCCCAGCCGTGCCCCAACAGTGCCCCAACCGTGCCCTAACAGTGCCCCAACAGTGCCCCAGCCGTGCCCTAACAGTGCCCCTTGAGCGTCCCGGGTACGCCACTTGCGCGCACCATCGTGCAGTATGTGCGCCCCATGTGTGCAACCTCGTACAGCACTAGCAACCCATGCACGCACCATCCTTTCCCAGGTACTCGATGGATCGTATGTATCATTGGACATGCATATATAAAATGCGTAGCACAGGTATAATTGTTGAGGTAAAGTTATCTCCTTATCTTTGGAATACCTATACTTGTGATTAAGTTGTCAATTTTATAGCTATAAAGTTCTTGATTCCGTTAAACTGTTCTTCTAATTGTGGTTCAAGTATAAAGGCTAATGATATACAACTTTCCATAGATATAAGAGTATACTATTAGATATATAGAGTAGTATATATTCTCATCTGCTTATAGTGGAAGTTAACTTAGAGGTTGCTTTGAATCCATTTCTTATATCTTAAAATTGGCTTGATAGACTATCTAAGAAGTTAGCAATATACTCGTATGATTGAATCCTTACTTGATTGAAATTAAGCATTGATGAATCTGATATGGTATATACTAGCGAGTTTCAAGTTCACTAAATGGTAAGATCATGACCTAGAAATTAAGAGATGAATTCATGGAAGTTGACGCTAGTTACTTTTAGGGGTTAGATTATTAAGACATGGATAGTATATTTGAGTGACTTAACAATGGATAACCCCAAGACATGTAGGCAACCCTGGAGATTGAGTTTAACAAGGTTGATCATTCTTTAGTATAACAAGATATAGGGATGTTAGAATCGAGGAATTCATGTAGCTAGAACTTTTGTTTGGAAGACTACACCTAAAAGGTTAGGTCAAATAGAAATAAAAGGTATTGAATTATGCATTAGATGACTAACGTTGCTAAGGTCAAAGTTGGATATTGGTGATATTAAGAATCATGGTATGAATTTGGTGCCCCTCGGATTTAGTGGTAATTATGCAAAGTAAGTCATTCTATGCACTCGTTGTTTGGATACCCTAGAGGATGTTAGAAAACATATATCACTAAGTACTACCGATGGACCTAGTATATAAACCATAGAAATGAGATTAAAGCATCTGACTACAAAGTGGAGTCATTAGGGTATGATTAGTAATCTTAAATTGCTAATAGTGAGTATGCATGATAATTCATGGTAAACCCTACGACCGAAGGTCGATGAGTCTTGATGCTCTTAGCTAGTTGAACATGTAAATGAAGAGAGTAAGATTTCATATAGTTAAGATAGAGATGAATTAGAGTCATGATGACCCAAGTGACTGATGTTAGACTACCATATTTATGTGCACCGTTTCACTTCTAGAAACTAGCGGTTGGTAGACTTCGAATCGTGTTTGATTGAATAGAGGGTGAATCTTGTAGTGATAGTTAAATGAGCGGTTGATTACTTTTGAAGTTCTATTAGATTATATTGAAGGATGCCTTGTGGTTATAATTCTTATGATGACATAGCCTTGAAGTTATTTCATCTAACAAGCTACTTAGATTAGTATAATAAGAATCCTATGAGCTAGATCATTTCAGTAACCATTTATAGTCCTAGGATTGTTGTTGTACGGCCAGTAACCTAGTGGAGCATTAATATCACTTACATGGCTAGGAACCTAGCTTAGTAACACTAAAGTTGAAGATATATTGGCGGGCATTAAGTGTTCGAAGGAATGACTAGGTCGCTAAGTGAGTAGGACCATTGTTTTCTTAAGTATGACGTAACCTTGGATTGAAGTGAGTGGAATTTATTTGAGGTTGAAACTATTCGCTTTAGGAGTCTTGATTAAGATTAAAAGAAATTCTGAAGCCTCGTTACTTGAAGATAGAGATTTGAATGAAGAAATAAATTGTGGATTACAAGTTGATGAGTTTACTTGTAAGAGTTGAACTAGTGCAACATGATTAGTTTACCCATGCAATTTCGATGGCAATTTGTTAGTGGTACTTAGTAAACCTTAGAGTTTGAGTTTAACGCATCTCAACGGTCTTTCTCCTTGATTATGAGCGTGAAGGTTAACGAAGCTGGGAAAGGATGTTAGTGAATAGGAGCCTATAACTGGGAGACTAGTCATTAGAAGATTTGCTAATCTAATGTACCTACAAGATAAGGACTATGATACTATCGATAGATGACTACTTGAGATGGATTACTTGTTTGGTGAGTTCTTCCTAAAAATAGGGTCGTATTGTGGAAATGACCCATAACATGTGTATGTCCTACATGTTAACAATTTTGAAGCTAGTTGATAGGATATGTAAATCGAATATAGACCTATCATCTTGAAATTAGTGTATGTCACCATAGGATCATGGTATTATTGATATATTCCTTTTGAGGTATGAATGCAAGATTGACACGACATAAGTCATGATTTTGGAGTTATAGTTATATGGTTAGAATACCGATCTAGCTTTGATTACTATGTTTGGAGGTTCTAACCTTAGTTAATGAACTTGACCTTAAGATCAATTGGAGAAAATAAAGTCATTCAAAGGAACGAACTATGAATGTAGGGGTCACACCGAATTCAATGATTGGAGAAACGTAGGAAGTGAATTGGTTGTGGTAAGAGAGATCAAAGAACACGGGATGAACCGGAGTGGGAAAAATAACAAAGGTCAGAATCCGTCTAAATGACCTCAAAAGGTAAGAACGAATTTCGGGACGAAATTCTTCTAAGGAGGGGAGGATGTGAGGCCCGACACCGAATAACGTGTGTTACCTTGATTTGCGTTCCATAGACCCAGAATTATATGACTGACCTTGGATTACGTGCCCTGTCTTGGTTTTCATGCATGTCTCGTCATACGTGCCTTGACATAGAATTGTGTGCCCTAATCCTCGACTTACGTGCCCTGACTTCAATTTACGCGTGATACCTCGATTTGTGTGCACTAACCTTGAATTGCATGCCTTAACCTAGGTTTAAGAGTCGTACCTCGATTTACATGCATTACATTAAATTACGTGCCTTGCATTGGTTTACGTGCATTCACCTAGGGTTGTGTACATTTACTTTGGAATCCGTGCATTTGTCTTGAAGTATGTGCCTTAGACTTGAAGTACGTGCTTTATCGTGTAGTTCGTGTCTATCTCGTAATTTGTGTCCTAGACCTAAGAATGCATGCCTGCACGCTAATCAATAAAGATTCATGCACAAAGCACAAGACAATAAAATAATCCTACATAACCCACTAACTATTATTATATTCCTAATTCAAATTTACTACAAGACAAAATCCTATCATCATCCAAACCATCCCCAATATACTATACCTAATCACCTTTTCCTTCAAAATCCACTAACATCTAAATACCATATTTTAAACCCACTACAAGACAAAATCTCACTAACCTCTACACATACCCAACATTCTCTTACACACATACTAAACCCTAAACACTTTTCCTAAACCCTAAACATTCTACACAATACACAAAAATTACACAACTCTTACATGCTCAACTAATAGCTACAACAAGACAAAACAAAGACATTTTGACCAAGAATAGGCCATTTTCGACCAAGCCATCCTACACACAATTAAAATTCAGATTATACACAAAAAATAACACAAACATGCCCTCTCAACTCACCAAAACCAACACAAACATGCATACACACAAATAGACACTTCAAACTCTCATTTTTCCTCTCAACTCTCCCATTCTCTCTCCATTTCAGTTCTAGCAGGCTCTTGAGCATCCAAGACTCCTCACAAGCTCTCAAGGACTCTCTAAGACTCTCCCAAGCTCGGCCATAGCAAGCCATAGCATGCAAACACGCAAGAAATTCTCATTCAAGCTCATAACTCATCATTTTCGGCCTAGGTAAAGTTTTGAGGGTTTTCTTCCATTTTTTTTTGTTCTAAACACATGCACACCTCCTACACAAGCTAACTAAGCTAGGATTTAAGGAAAAACAAGCAACCTCTCAGCCAAAGCAAGGAACATGGGCTATTTGTGCGATTCAAAGAGCAATCTTCCATTTTCATCCATCAATAGGCTAAGGTGAGGGTTAAACTCTTTTAAAAGCTTTCAAAACTCACATGCATGCTCTCATATGGCTATATTTACCTCTTTAGTTGTTGTATATGGGTGTATATAAGCTTATCTTCTTATGCATGGCTTGATAATGGCTAGAAACTTGAAGATATATAAACACGTTTTTTTGCTGGCAGCTTACTGACCTTGTGGAACGAAGTGCTTTTGGCTTAGTAAAAATTGATAAAAATGAATGAAAAATTGGTAGGTCACTATTTTTGTCAGTTTTGAACATTTTTTGTAGAAATAGGCCAAGGCCAATTTTGACTCTAAGACCTCCAAAATGGCCAAATATCGAAAGGTGAAAACTGGGAAGTATGAAGTAGGTTTCTGGCAGCTTTCTGACCTTGTAGATTGAAACCGTTTTGGCCTAGTACATAATGTCCAAAGTGCATGAAATTTGGTATTCAACTATATTGGTCAGTTCTGAACATATTTGTCAGAAATAGGCTAAGGCTAATTTTGAGTTTAAAGGCCTCAAAAGTAGCAAATATCGAAATACGTACGAATCTGGACAGTTTTATGTAGTCTCACGGTTTTGGCCATAACTCCTAAGTCCGAACTCCAAATGATGCGAGGTTTGTTCCTAAATTTATATCACTCATTAAGATTCAATTTGAAATTTGATTCACTGAAATTGGATATTATTTTCTTGGCTAAATGAATGTGGAACAACAGACCATTGCAGTAGGGTTTTGGCTTGGTAATATGCTTTGAATCATGTTGAAATTTTACTTGTGGTATTGAATGCTTGGAAGCATGGCAATTAGAAGTTGTGTGGGCTGTTTTGGATGGTTGAGGATACTTAATTTGGTTGATGCATGGCTTGGGTTCGTTAATTGATGAATTGTTGCTTAATCGCATGTGTAAGTACGAATTGAGGCCCTATTGCTTATAAAAACTTGCTAAGTGATGATCCTATGGTTAAATGTGTTCAGTTGTGTGGTTATTAGGCTGCCCAATAAATGTTAAGTATGCTTGAAATGGTTTAAGTGTTACTTGTGGTGCTTAGCAAACAAAACCAACCCCGAGCACGGCCTTGTAAGCCCTAATGGCCCCGTAGACTCCCAAGTTCTAAACTCTTCATGTGTATCTTATAATTGATGTTGAGAAATGTTAATGGACTGCCCGAAATTGTCCTTATAGCTCTAAATATGATTCCCGATGATTGCATGTTGATAAGTGAACTATTCTTGCACCCGATTTTGTGTAAGTGTCGTAGTGTCACGCCCCAACTCGACCCCACCTACAATCAGTCAGAACGCAATGGAATTTCGGCAGTATAATGACAGTAATTAAGACACCGAGGCTCTAAACCAACCTCTCAGAATATCATACAACCAAACTCCTCAACCATTCAACAATCAACTCATCAATTAAGTTAACAACATACAACATAACCATACTATACAATAATCATTCTTAGTTATACGCCTCCGTTCCAACATAATACATTAATTGAACATACATTTCAAAATAGATTATAAACTAACTTAGTAACCTATCATAGTCAAAAGAAAGACCACTAAGTTAGCATCAACTAGTTCATTATCATTACTACAACTTATACATCATTAACTATAAAGTAAATAAAAGACAACTAGAATAATATACAAGACTATAAGGTATACAACATCTCTAACATCAAGGACAAGACTCTGGCACATAGGACTCGTCCACATATGGCACATTCTCAGCTTCCTGAGGCACGTACCCGTAATCTTGCTCAATAACACCTGTATGCATGCAATAATAGAGAATGAGCTTCTATAAACAAGCTCAGTGAGGATCCGATAGATCTCTAACAGTATTTACTATACTCTTTGGAAATGATCATTTGAGCAGTAAACACATAATCAAACATCAATAACAATATAAACACATAACTATAATGACCAATCAATAAAGGATACTCTAGTTGGTGTAGCTCCAAACGCCATCACGATCTCAACCGTTCTTCTTGTAACTCCCCATTACTCATGCACCCGAGGTACCTCACTAGCCTTGCCCTCCATGACACCTCCGTCATGCGAGTTGAAGGTAGTCTCTGGTAGTCATGTCGTTATCAACCCGACAGCCCGATGCTGCCTGAGAGGTGGCACACACATACCAAGACTCAGCAATAATAATAAACATCATTCACAGGAGGACAATCTAGAAGAATTCCCTATCTCCCGGTTCATCAATCATCAATCAATAATCATCAATAATCATCAATTATCACCAATATAACATTAAGTAATCAATTACACAATATACGACTAAGTTAGATGACAAAGTAGGACATCCAACTTAACATGCATTAAACATGTAATCTAACCCTAGTCTAACCATTTACAACTCACAATTCAATCACTCAAACACCACCCAATCATCAAAAGGCTCAATTCAACAATTTAAAGAAAGACAACCTAAACTCCAAATAATCATGTCTTACAATCTACTAATCCAAACTACTCCAAATCAGTTCCTAACACTCAGCCATTCAATCAACTACATTAGCACTCTCGGAAACCAACCAAGACACATCAAAATCAAGCCCAACAACCCTAAAACCTCAATGCACCTAGGCTGAAATTTTTAGATTTTCACACAAACATCGCAATCAAAAATTCAGCATTATAACGGGGTTACCACGTAATTAACAAACTTTTAGAAATCGACGGCAATCGATTCCAACCACAACAACTCAAGATATTCATCAAATAGCTAGTTTATCAACTTTTAATACCCGAAAATAAATAATTTCGCTACAATGGTTCAAATCTCGTAGTAATACACATAAATGATCCCTAGCATGCACTGAGCAATAATATAACTTCAATTCAACTTTCTAACGGTTCAAAATTCAATTATATGCAAAAACATAAAAGATGACATTTGAGATCTAGAATTTTTCTCTCACCTTTGATGCAAAACAAGCCTAGATATGCGTGCAATGCGTGCCCAACAAGCAGAATCCAACTCGGCATGAAAATCTACGGACAAAAACTAGCTTTTTCTATGAAAATTTGCTTTGACAACCTTTGAAATTCCTTTCTCTTTTCTCTTTTGAAGCTCTCGGTTATGTGTGTGTTTTTTAGGGTGTATTTGTGCTTTGCAAGTGTGTGTTGATGCATAAATAAGATAAGGTCAAATAAATTAAAAGAAAGTCAAAGTTAATTTTAGTCTTTTAATTCTATTTTTAGTCTTTTAATTCATTTCTTGACTATTTCTTGCTCAACTAATAAATTAACACCTAAATTAATTCTAGACAATATATTTTAGGTAACAAAGAGTGTTACATTAAAACAGTTTCACCCGAGTCGGCTTAAAACTCGTTTTCTTGCAAAAGAAAGTATAAAAATCTTTAAAATTCCAAAACCGATTCCAAATCCGTTTTAATCAAACACAGGTCTGTTAATACCCGAGGACTAGGTTTTAAAACGTTTAAAATACCCCTATAAAAATTTTAGCGGATAGCTGTTCAAAAATACTATTCACCAAAGCCGACGATAAAATTTCTGATTTCGTTTTTGATGAAAATTTCATGAATGTGCACTTAGCATGTATTAGGAGTATTAATCATGTATTTTACACATTCTAAGTCATATAGCACATAAACAGGTCAATTCACGCAAAACGAGGTGAAACATGCAAATCGAGATAAAGCAAAATATGGGGTCTCACACGTAGGATGCGTGTATGATCTCAACACTTGATATGTGAGCTAAAATGACCTATATGACTTGTTTTATATGATGTTACTTGGCTGTCCGTTAAATGTTCATATGCTTCTAAGTGTTTTACAAGTGAATTTACATGTCAAAGCATGCCTCGTATATTTACTTGTTGATATGTTATCATACATGTATTCGGAGGCAACCTACTTTGTTGACCTCGTAATGTGAATTGTTAAAATATATTCTATGGCTTGCTTTGTACATGGTTACTTGGCTGCCTATGAAAGTTTAATTGCTCTCAAATTGATATATGAAATGATTATATGTTCTAGCAATGCCTTATGTGCCAATATGTCAAAATGTGATCATATCTTGCTCGGAGGAGACCTACTTTGTTGACCTCCTAATATGAAATGTTAAATGGCATAAAGGTGCATTGCATACAAGGTTGCAACATTTCATTTTGACATGGTAGCGTTTCACACACGCCGGGCGGCATCGGGCTTGCCGGTGCTACCGTGACTACCATGGTCCAATTCCCTCTCTCGCTTGATGGCTAGACTTCCTGGGAGAGTTGGCTCGTAGGATTTTGGGTACATCGGTAGTACACCCGTTAGAGTGATAAGTGGGTGATTGGTGCCGGCTACAACAATTGTTATTGGAAATGAACTTGAACGGCTGGAACTAAGTGCTATGCAGGGCAAAGTGCTACACCTAAAAGTGGTGGGAGCTACCTCTTGAGCCCCTAGGAGCCACCTCTAGAGTCCTGTACGTATCGACCGTATCCTTTTACTATGTGTTTTAAGTACTCTCGCTTGGTTCCTAGAGGACCTCGAGAAGGAAAGACGGGTAAGTGTGTTCATTTATATTTATGTTATGTTATGAACTTACTTACCTTATGTGACATGTTTCCAAAGGAGTTTTCATAAGATTAACCGGTAAAGGATTTCAAAACCTTATCACTTGTTCCCCTCTCGCTGAGTTCATAAGGACTCACCCTCTTGTTTGTCACAGGTGAAACAGATTTGGAATAGGTACCCGAAGAAAATGTGCTAGTTTGATGAACCTTTGGAATGACTATGTTCATTGCGTGCTTTTCGTGAACATGGATGCTATTAGGGATGTTGTGTTTGATTGCAGACTGTTTATTTTATTGATGTAAATGACCCCGTTGTAATTTGGGTGTAATTGTGGCTTGTACTGATTATAACCAGACGAACTCTTTTGGTGGTTTGCTATCGCTATTTTGATTTAGTAACTTTTATAGGCTAAAGGGTAACAAGTGCTTGCGTAATAAGAATCGATGAATAAACGGGACATAGTTATCATGTTAGGCTTATTAAACAAACGAGACTTTCAAGATAGACTAGTAGGCATATCGGTTGATGACAAAATAGGAGTCGTTAATGGAATTGGATTAATGATTGGAATAATTGAGGCGTTTAGAAATTAGGTCAAACTAAAAGGTCCTAATTACAGCCGTTTTTTGAAAAACTTTTGGAGTTCTAGGCTAACGATTAAGCATTAATCATAGTCAAACGGTAAAGGACGTAAAATAACAATGATGATTTAGGTCATACCCTAGTCTAGCCTCGATAGGTCGGGTTGGGGCGTGACAGCCATTCCCAGTCTGTCCTCCGGTCGGCACGCAGTGACCCGCTCTCGCCGCGGGAGCAGCTCGAACAGTCCGCCGACAACCGACGGGTTTGGGACTGGGACCCCCGTTCCTAGCCCTCAGAGCCAATCGTTTTCCCGAAGTTATGGATCCATTTTGCCGACTTCCCTTGCCTACATTGTTCCATCGACCAGAGGATGTTCACCTTGGAGACCTGATGCAGTTATGAGTACGACCGGGCGTGGACGGCACTCGGTCCCCTGGATTTTGAAGGGCCGCCGAGGGCGTACCAGACACCGCGCGATGTGCAGTGCTCTTCCATCGGCTGGACCCTACCTCTGGCTGAGCCGTTTCCAGGGTGGGTAGGCTGTTAAATAGAAAAGATAACTCTTCCCGAGGCCCCCGCCGACGTCTCTGGACTCCCTAACGTTGCCATCAACCGTGACGTCCCAGTTAGGGAATTTTAACTTGATTCCCTTTCAGTGCACACGCGGAACGCGCTATTTGTCGGGCTTCCCCCGATCCTTAGGATAGACTAACCCATGTGCAAGTGTCGTTCACATGGAACCTTTCCCCTCTTCAGCCTTCAAAGTTCTCATTTGAATACTTGCTACTACTACCAAGATCTGCCCTGACAGCCACTCCACCCGGGATCGCGCAGGGCCAATGACACATCGGGGGACGGGAATGTCCCCCAACGTGTACCTAGCCGGCGGCACGGGGATGGCTAGTTTTGTGCTTGGGCAACCACTCGCCCCCTCATTAACCATCCCAATGATGTCGACGGTGTTGCAGCACCAAGATGGATAATGAGGGGCTAGGGAAGCCACCACGTTCCTCATTAGCTATCCTGGTGCCGCACCGAGGGACATGCAGGGAAACTGTGGGCAGGGGTGGCACGGCCCCAACGCACGAGTATGCAATGCAATACCTCGGCGTGATTCACTTGGTAGGCATTCCCGCCCATAATATAGCCCACGATATAGCCTACCATATAGCCCACGATAGAGCCCACAATGTGCCACGAAGTGCCCACAATGTCCCCCCGCATGGACCTCAACCAGGGGGCTTGACACCACATACCCCCCTATAGTACATTTAGATGCAAAACCTAAGTGACAACAGTAGCATACATTTTGCCAGATATTCATAATGGGTGTTTTACACAATAAAAGGCCCCATATGGCATGATCTTCATACCCAACTTACTTCTTATTGATAGCATATGATATCCAAATGCTTCAAGATTATTTTTTTCAAAAAAATATTTTTTAATATTTAATAATTGCGAAAAATAGGAAAAAATCAGAAAAAATAGTAGAAAATTCAGAAAAAATTATATTAATTCATACATTAATTTGTTAAACGATATTCAAAAATATTTTTTCCAAAAAAATAATTTTTAATATTTATAAATTATGAAAAATAGGGGAAAATAAGAAAAAAATACTAGAAAATTTAGGTAAATTTATATTGATTCATAAATTAATTTGTTTATATGATATTTGGCGTTAAAATTATTTTTGGAAAGATTGGGAACCCGATTAATCTAATTCGCCTCACAAATGTGACGAACTGTTATTCGGACAAAGGAACGGTTAAGACAACTTCATAGATTCAGAAACCACTTGTAAAAGGACACCAATCTCCACATTTGTGTCATAATACATTCCGCATGCCCAATGCCCCCGAATGCTTAACATTACCCGTCGTGCCCAATGTCCCCTAGTAGTGCCAAAGCCGTCCCCTAACATCCCCCATCGTCCCCCAAGCATACCCCCATAGTGCCCCAACCGTGCCCCAACAATGCCCCAACAACGCCCCTTAAGCACCCTGCGCACGCCACTTGTGCGCACCATCATGCAGTATGCGCGCCCCATGTGCGCAACCTCGTGCGGTACTGGGGCCCCATGCGCGCACTTTCATGCCGCATGTGGGATACATGCGCGCACCATTGTGAGGCATGCGCACACGAAGCGCACACCATCGTGTGGCATAGGTGCCCCATGCGCGCACCTTCGTGCCGCATGCGGGCCATATGCGTGCACCATCGTGCGGCATGAGCACCCGATACGTGCACCATCGTGTGGCATGGAAGCCCCATGTGCGCACCTTCGTGCGGCATGTATGCACCTTTGTGTGGTATGGGAGCCCTATCCGCGCACCTTCGTGCGATATCGGGCCACATGCGCGAACCTTCTTGTGGCATCGGCGTCCTATGCGCACACCACCGTGTGGTTGCGGGCCACATGCGCGCACCATTGTGCGGCATGGACGCCCCATATGGGCACCTTCTTGCGGTATGCGCGCACCATCGTGCAGCATGGGCAGTCTATGCGCACACCTTCGTGCGGTATGACCGACCTATGCGCACACCTTCGTGTGGCATGCGGGCCACATACGCGTACTATCATGCGGCATGGGAGCCCCATATATGCGCCTTCGTGTGGCATGCAGGCTATATGCGCGCACCATCGTGTGGCATGCGCCCACCATCGTGCAGCATGCACACCCGATACGCGTGCCATCGTGCGGCATAGGCGTCCCATGCATGCAACTTTGTGTGGCATACGGGCCACATGCGCACACCATCGTGCGGCATGCACCCACCATCGTGCGTCATGAGCACCCCATGCGCGCACCTTCAAGCGGCATGCACCCACCATCGTGCGGCATGGGTGCCCTATACGCGTACCAACATGCCACATGGCCGACCCATGCGCGCACCTTCGTGCGGCATACGGGCCATATGCGCGCAACTTCGTGCGGCATGGGCACCCCATGCGTGCACCTTTGTACTGGATGCGGGCCATATGCGCATACCATCGTGCCGCACCGGCGCTCCATGCGTGCCCTATCGTGCAACACAAGTGCCCAAGTGCGCACCACCGCTCGATATTGTTGTTGTAATGCTTTCCCCATTGTGCCCGATGCTCGACCCCACTGCGCGACAACCTTGCCAAGCCGTGCCCCAACTGCGTGCCAAGCTGTAGCTCATCCGAGGCCAAGTGCGTGCCCCATCCGAGGCCCCAAGTATGTGCCCCAAGTACGTGCACCATCCGAGGTTCAATCGTTCACCGTCGTGCAACCCCGTGGGCAGCGGTGCCGCAACCGTTCATCAACCTGCCCAGCCGTGCCGAAGATAGGGGCAACATAACCTCAGTCAC
>CM075779.1:31189846-31194846 GCA_037974665.1 Ehretia macrophylla | reverse complement strand
GGGTATCACAAACTTGTTATTGCCTCAAACTTTCGCGGCCTAAAAGGCCGTAGTCCCTCTAAGAAGTTAGCTACGGAGGGATACCTTCGCATAGCTAGTTAGCAGGCTGAGGTCTTGTTCATTAACGAAATTAACCAGACAAATCGCTCCACCAACTAAGAACGGCCATGCACCACCACCCATAGAATCAAGAAAGAGCTCTCAGTCTGTCAATCCTTACTATGACTAGACCTGGTAAGTTTCCCCGTGTTGAGTCAAATTAAGCCGCAACCGTCAATTCCTTTAAGTTTCAACCTTGCGACCATACTTCCCCCGGAACCCAAAAACTTTGATTTCTCATAAGGTGTCGGCAGAGTCCTAAAAGGAAAATCCGCCGATCCCTGGTAGGTATCTTTTATGGTTGAGACTAGGACGGTATCTGACCGTCTTCGAGCCCCCAACTTTTGTTCTTGATTAATGAAAACATCCTTGGCAAATGCTTTCGTAGTTGTTCATCTTTCATAAATCCAAGAATTTCACCTCTGACTATGAAATACGAATGCCCCCGACTGTCTCTATTAATCATTACTCCAATCCCAAAGGCCAACTCAATAGGATCGAAATCCTATAATGTTACCCCATGCTAATGTATACAGAGTATAGGCTTGCTTTAAGCACTCTAATTTCTTCAAAGTAATAGCGCCAGAAGCACGACCCAGCCAGTTAAGGCCAGGAGTGCATCGCCGGCAGAAGGGACGAGACGACCGGTGCACTCCTAAGGCAGATTGGCTGACCCATCCCAAAGTCCAACGATGAGCTTTTTAACTGCAACAACTTAAATATACGCTATTGGAGCTATAATTACCGCGGCTGCTAGCACCAGACTTGCCCTCCAATGGATCCTCGTTAAGGGATTTAGATTGCACTAATTACAATTACCAAACTCTTTGAGACTGGTATTTTTATTTGTTGTCACTATCTTCCCGTGTCACGATTGGGTAATTTGCGTGCCTGTTGCCTTCCTTGGATGTGGTAGCCGTTTCTCAGGCTCCCTATTCGGAATCGAACCCTAATTCTCCGTCACCCGTCACCACCATGGTAGGCCACTATCCTACCATCGAAAGTTCATAGGGCAGAAATTTGAATGATGCGTCGCCGGTACAAGGGTCGTGCGATCCGTCGAGTTATCATGAATCATCGCAGCAATGGGCAGAGCCCACATCGGCCTTTTATCTAATAAATGCATCCCTTCCAGAAGTCGGGGTTTGATACATGTATTAGCTCTAGAATTACTATGGTTATCCGAGTAGTTGATACCATCAAACAAACTATAACTAATTTAATGAGCCATTCGCAGTTTCATAGTCTGAATTAGTTCATACTTATACATGCATGGCTTAATCTTTGAGACAAGCATATGACTACTGGCAGGATCAACAAGGTAGCATTCCTCACCGACGCCGGCGTCACACGAGGCACATCATCCCCTAAGGATCGACGACTCAAGATGAGCGCATGATCGTCGTACGCGATTAGCGACGAACGTTGATTTCGAGCAAAGAGAGGCCAAGGACCCCATACCGTCATGGTGTACCGCATCCAAGAGATCGAGCGATGCCCTACGGGCCACGTGTGTCGTACTTGTTGGAGTGAATAGTGTGGAACACAGGACGTGGTTAGGGTTTCGCCCCACGTCGTCCACGGAGGTAGATGTAAGGCAATAGATGGATGATGTGACTTTAGACTGCCTTCTTTGTAGGTACACAACATAGGAAACCAACCTACCGACCAAGGCAACGTAAGCACTCGGCCGGCGAAAGAAGAGGCAAGCAGGGGCAGACGTCGCTGCTCAAGAAGGGATCTAACCGACCTATACAAGCCAACCACCACTCACGTGCTATCACGTTCGCTATTCCCAGACCACAAAGCCGGTAACCGCCCCACTGTCTAGGCAAAGAAAGCCTTTCAGGCAGACGGAACTGGCGAAATAGCCCAAGAATGCACCACTAGGCACGAAGAATTTTTGAGGGACGAGGGACAGGAATGGCACGATGTGCATGACTAGGCCGCACCTCGCAAGCTTAGGAGCCGACTTCGGGGTGCTCGACCAAGCACCGAGTGCACGCACTTGAGATACCAACCAAAAGCGGACTTCCTGCCCACGCGGTGCTTGGATCGCCACGACACTAGACCACGTCCATCGCATTATGACTCAGCGAGGACCATGGCATCGTGCGCTAGGTGATTTGCGTATCGCGCAGGCCCATAGGAGCACACCGTGGGACGGCTTCGAGGCAGCACGGTGCTTGGATCACCACAACATTGAAGCTCTAGCCATCGTCTCATCGTAACGCTCACGTCGTCACTTAACGAAAGCCAAGGCCTTGTGCTAGGTGATTCACGCTTCGCGCAGTCCCCCACCGTCCCCCTATATGCACCCACATGCATGGAATGGGACAAGCAAACTTTTTGCCCACGCGGTGCTTGGATCGCCATGACACTAGACCACGTCTGTTGCATTATGACTCGGCGAGGACCATGGCTTCGTGTGCTAGGCGATTCGTGTACCGCACAGGCCGATCGGAACCAACTGGTGGATAGCTTCAAGGCCACATGGTGCTTGGATTGCCATGACATTGAAGCATCAGCAATCGTCTCATCGTAATGCTCGCGTCGCTACTTAACGAATGCTAATGCCACGTGTGCGAGGCAATTCATGCATCACGCATGCCCCCCCACTGTCCCCCTGTATGCAAGGAATGGGACAAGCAAACTACCTTCCTGCCCACGCGGTGCTTGGATCGGCACGACACTAGACCACGTCAGTCGCATTACAACTTAGCGAGGACCATGGTATCGTATGCTAGGTGATTCGCGTATCGCACAAGCACGTCATAACCCACCGGGGGACGACTTCAAGGCCGTATGGTGCTTGGATCACCACCACATTGAAGCATTAGCAATCGTCTCATTACGACGCTCGTGCCGTTGCTTAAAGAAAGCCAATGCCGCATGTGCTAGGCGATTCACATATCACGCTTGCCCCCACCGTCCCCCAAGAGCCACCCAAGCCCACGCGGTGCTTGGATCACCACGACACTAGACCATGGCCACGCGCATCCACTCGGCAACGGCCATGGCTTCTTGTGCTAGGCGATTCGTGCATCGCGCAAAACAAACGACACGTCGGGGGACGGGAATGTCCCGCAACGTGTACCTAGCCGGTGGCATAGGGATGGCTAGTTTTGTTCTTGGGCAACCACTTGCCCCTTCATTAGCCATCCAAATGACGTCGACGGTGTTACGTTACCAAGATGGATAATGAGGGGCTAGGGAAGCCACCACGTTCCTCATTAGCCATCTTGATGCCGAGCTGAGGGACATACCGGGGGATGCGAGGCGGGGGTGGCATGGCCCCAACGCACGGGTATGCAATGTAATACCTCAGTGTGATTCACTCGGTAGGCATTCCCGCCCACAATATAGCCCACGATATAGCCCACAATATAGCCCACAATGTGCCACAAAGTGCCTACAACGTCCCCCCGCATGGACCTCGACCAGGGGGCTTGACACCACATACCCCCTATAGTACATTTAGATGCAAAAACCCAAGTGACAGTAGTAGCATACATTTTTCCAGAGCTTCATAATGGGTGTTTTACACTATAAAATGTCCCATATGGCATGATCTTCGTACCCAACTTGCTCCTTATTGATAGCATATGATATCCAAATGCTTCAAGATTATTTTTTTTGAAAAAATATTTTTTAATATTTAATAATTACAAAAAATATGAAAAAATCTGAAAAGTAGTAGAAAATTTTGAAAAAATTATATTAATTCATACATCAATTTGTTAAATGATATTCAATAATATATTTTTTTAAGAAAATTAATTTTTAATATTTATAAATTACGAAATATTGAGAAAAATCAGAAAAAATACTAGAAAATTTAGGAAAATTTATATTAATCCACAAATTAATTTGTTTACATGATATTTGGTATTAAAATTTTCTTTGAAAAGATTGGGAACCTGATTAATCTAATTCGCCTGACAAAAGTGATGAATTGTTATTCGGACAAGGAAAAGGTTCAGACCACTTTATAGATTCGGAAACCACTTGTAAAAAGACATAAATGTCCACATTTGTGTCATAATACATTCCGCATGCCAATACCCACGAATACTTAACATTGCTCGTCGAGCCCAACGTCCCCTAGTAGTACCAAAGCCGTCCCCTAACATCCCTCATCGTTCCCCAAGCGTACCCCTATAGTGCCCCAACCGTGCCCCAACTGTGCCCTAACAGCGCCCCTTGAGCGCCCTGCGCGTGTCACTTGAACGCACCATCAAGCAGTATGCGTGCCCCATGTGTGCAACCTCGTGCAGCACTGGCTCCCTATGCAAGCAACATCGTGATGCATGTGGGCCACATGCGCGCACCATTGTGCGGCAGGCGCGCACGATGCGTACACTATCGTGCGGCATGGGCGCCCCATGCGTATACCTTCATGCGTTATGTGGGCCACATGCGCGTACCATCGTGCGGCATGGGCACAGCATCATACGACATGGGAGCCCTATGCGAGCACCTTCGTGCGGCAAGAGTGCCACATACGCACCATCGTGCGGCATCGGCATCCCATGTGCTCACATTCGTACAACATGGGAGCCCTATGCGAGCACCTTCGTACGGCAAGAGTGCCACATACGCACCATCGTGCGGCATCGGCATCCCATGTGCTCACATTCGTACAACATGGGAGCCCTATGCGAGCACCTTCGTGCGGCATGCGCGCAGCATCATACGAGATGGGAGCCCTATGCGAGCACCTTCGTGCGGCATGCGTGCCACATGCGATCACCATCGTGTGATATCGGCGTCCCATGTGCGCACCTTCGTGCGGTATTGGTGCCCTATACGTGCACCATTGTGTGGCATGCTGGCCACATACGTACACCATCATGCGACATGGGCGCCTCATGCGCGCACCTTCGTGTAGCATGCGTGCA
>CM075779.1:31182346-31184846 GCA_037974665.1 Ehretia macrophylla | reverse complement strand
GCTTTTACAACCATGCATGGCAAGATTTTGGCTTGAAGATGATGATAGATGAAATCGGGTTTGGTGACAGCTCTCTGCCTTGTTGTTGCGAAGTGAGTTTGGCTAGGAAAATGATGTTGAAAATGCATGAAAATTGGTAGGTAACTCTTTTTGCCAGTTTTGAACATTTTTCTCAGAAATAGGCCAAAGCTAATTTTGACTCTAAGGTCCTCAAAATGGCAAATCATTAAAATGTGTCCAAATCTGGAAATCTGGAAAAATGAAGCAGGTTTTGGCAGATGCACTGACCTTGTAGAATGAACCAGTTTTGACTTAGTAAATAATGTCAAAAATGCATGAAATTTGGTGTGCTGATAGGTTTTTCAGTTCTGGACGTTTGTTTCCGAAATGGACTAAGGCTAAATCTGAACCTAAGGACCTAAAAAATGACAAGTATTGAAGTGTGTGCAAATCTGGACAATTTTGTGCAATCCCACTGTTTTGGCTATAACTATTGGACCCGAACTCCAAATGATGCAAGGTTTGTTCCCAATTTTAGTTCACTTATTAAGCTTTAATTTGAAATCTTATTCACTGGAATTGGAGATTTTTTGCTTGTCTTAATGATTGTGAGAAAACAGCCTATTGCAGTGAGGGTTTCACTTAGTTATATGCTTAGAAAATTGTTGTAACTTCTCTTGTGGTATTAAATGCTTGGGATTGTGGAATTGGGATGTTGTGTGGACTGTTTGAATACTTGGGGATGTTTGAATTAATTGATGCATGGCTTGAGATTGATTTTGAGTTGACTTGGGGCTTAATCGCACGGGTAAGCACGAAATGGAAACCCTAGTGACTAGGTAAACTTGCTAAGTGTTGATCCTTTGGATATTGTGTATAATTATATGTTGAGTAGGCTGCCCGTAGTTTCCCTTATGGCCCTAAATGTGATTTTGATCATTGCATGTTGACAAATAGGCCTTTCTTGCATCTAAACCCACGTAAATATTGTTGCATGTTGAATAGTCTTATTATTTGATTACGTGGACTTTGAATTGAGTTATATGACTTAATTTACATTCGTACATGGCTTCCCGTTTAATGGTCATATAACTCCATATGCCTTTCAAGTGAAATTACTTGCCTATTCGTGCCTCGCTTGTTTACTTGTCAATGTGCAATCTTATGACTGTCCGAAGGCAACCTACTTTGTTGTCCTCCTAATGTGATATATTAAATGTCATAAATGTGCATTGCATACAAGGTTGCAACCTTTCATTCTGGCATGGTAGCGTTCACGCACACCGGGCGGCATCGAGCTTGCCAGTGCAAACGTGACTACCATTGTCCAATTCCCTCTCTCGCTTGGGGGCTAGACTTCCTTGGAGAGTTGGGTCGTAGGATTTCGGGGTACATCCGGAGTACACCCACTTAGCGTGTTAAGGGGATGATTTGAAGTCGGCCGCAACAACTGAGAGCAAAAGCTCACCGTATCCTTTTACTATATGTATAAGTACTCTCGCTTGGTTCCTAGAGGACCTCGGGGAGGAAAGATTAGTAATTGTGTTCCTTTACTTTATATTATTGTTATGTACTTAATTGCGTACATTCATTCTTACAAAATGATTTTCATAAGTTGAACCAGAAAATGAGTTTCAAAACCTATTTCTCGTTCCCCCTCGCTGAGTTCATAAGGACTCACCCTCTTTTATCATCTCAGGTGAAGAAGATTAAGAACAGGTACCTGAGGACGATGTGCCTAACGATGATTCCTTAGAGTGATTGCCTGTCCTATGTGCTTTGCGTGATTATGGCTATTTGTGAACACTATGCTACTTGACTATTTCTTTTCATGTTGCTTAATGTTTGTGATGTAAAAGACACCCGTTGTAATTTGGGATCTAATTTTGGTTTGTACTTATATTAACTAGACAGACACTACTATGGTCTTTTGCTATTGTCATTGACTAGTATCTATTGTAGGGTCATGAAGTATCAGATAAGGACTAAGTCAATGAACTTATCAAATCTAAGCAGGTACTTACTATCAATCTAAGATCAACAGGTACTTTTGTAACGAGGATTAATAAACAGACGAGACATAGTATCATACTAGGTTATTAATCAAACGAGACTTCGAGATAACCAATAGGCATTTCAATTGATGGTAAATAGTAATCTTAGTTGGAAATGAAATTGAGATTGGAAAATTCGAGGGGTTTAGAAAATTAGGTCAAACCAAATAGCCCAATTACAGCCGTTATGCTGTCGGTTTTCCGAAAATTTTTAGAGTTTAGGCTAAAACATTAAGCGTTAAACTTTCATGAACGGTTAAGTACGAGATATGACTTGAATGTTTAGATCATACCCTAGTCTAACCTTTATAGGCCGGGTTGGGCCGTGACAGCTGGTGGCGCACCGGACACCGTGCGACGTACGGTGCTCTTCCTGCCGCTGGACCCTACCTCCGACTGAGCCGTTTCCAGGGTGGGCAGGCTATTAAACAGAAAAGATAACTCTT